>OY482672.1:29563260-29803260 GCA_960531455.1 Urophora cardui | reverse complement strand
TATTTTAAAATATAATATATAGAACAGTTGGAAATATGTAGATCGTAAAAAGCTCTGGTTCGAAATTTATTTTAGACATATGGTTTCTTGGACAAAAAAGCTTGAAATTACCCAAATTTTTATACTTGCGATGCGTCCATTAATATTTTTGGCCCCTACCAATCGACCCGCCCTAGTGTGTATGCATATGCACATACACACACTCACACTAGCAGCTTAATTTTGCTGAACACAACGTCTGGATGTGTGTTTAGGAAAATATGTATGTACATACATATATTTCGATTATATTCGAAGTATTCGCAAGTAGTGTACACTATTTGCAGAACCTGTTTTAAGGTCATGTAATTGTCGCTACGAATAAGTAATTGTATTGGTTCTGTTTATGGTTGTGCTCTACTTGCGTTTATTCTAAAACGACAGAAACAAGTAGGTACTGTAATTGGACGGCCGCGAATATTTTGTTGGCCGTTTCGAATCCATTCGTGCAGCCTTCTAATATACAAATATACACATACGCATGTGTTTTTTAGTTTATATAACACTTTGTAGCAGCAATAAACACAAAAGTCGATATACATACAACGCTTTTTTACAAACATACATATTTTAGAGGGAGAGGGATTTGTGTGTACGGCAACAACAAATTTACTGACTTGTAACCAAATGGCAGTTGGCAGTTTACTGCTGCGCTGTAAAAAGGGGTAAAGGGGGCTTGCATACATACATACATAATATGTACATTGTCCATTTTATATACTTATATGTATGTATGTACAATATATATACCTCTTATTTACATAGCTTTTGTGTCTATTCTCCACTAACACATTGAGGGTAATAAATCTCGTTGTAAATCTATATATTAATAGGCTAACATTTTTTCCATACAAACAACTGCCAGGCTATTTAGCACTTTTAACATACTCATATCCACATAAAATTGATATGGATGTGTTCGTATGAGTCAGGAGCAGTGCATAGGCATATCATTTTTTCTATAAATTATTTAATTTCTTTATAATTAATAAATAAAGTTTTTAGTTAAGATAAATGGATATCGTAAACGTGTTTACAAATATCGTAAACACAGTTGAAGAATCGCTTTAATTTAAAAGCGCTCACCACCGGGCCTACCTTCCTAGATCTGCCTTGATTTTGACCATGATTTCGCGTCGGACCGTGATCAAAAGGGCAAATCAGTTTTGCGGTACAACTGGAATTTGGAAAGTGTTGCTTATCTCCGCGAAAAGGAATAATTTTTGTACCAATACAAAGTTGAAAAAATAAATTGCATGGTCGAATTTCGACCACCGGCGATACTAGTAAATAAAGACACAAAAGGCAAAGTGAGAAAACTTGGCAGAATTTGTTTTGAATTGTGCATAGTATCTAACTGTAATTATGTACAAAATAAGCATACATATTAGGAATATTCGCTATCCATAGCATAACCCTAGCACGTAACACGGATTGCACGGATTGCAAAGTTTTACAACGCACAACAACAAAATATAGGCGCACAGAAATATGCTAGACCTCAAAAATATGCTACACCAAAACCTATGTATATTTATTTGCTATGAAGTGTAGGAAACCTGTGACCCTGTGTCAGCTGACATTTACCAATTGCTAATTTCAATTTCAATTTGAGCATCCGAATTTTGCTTAAAATGTTGTGTTTTGTGTGTATTTATTAAATTTACTAAAATAAAATGATTTATTTATTAAAAAGTGAGTGATGAACGCGTCCCTTTGGCTAAAAAGAAAAGCTGCTTCTTAAAATTTCCTACGACTGTGCAATGGGGTGCTCTCGATGTGTAGCATATTTTGGTCTAGCATATTTGCAATCCGTGCAATCTTGCTAGGGATAGCGAATACGATGTATTGTGGAACGATCTTCCGTCATCCCTTGTCAAGTTTGGTTTGGAGCCAAACGAATGCCCCTATTGTATATACACATATGAAAATTTTAGCATATAAAAGTTAAACTTTGCTGTTAAGCCACATCCTGCGTAAATAAAACAA
The DNA here is from genome assembly GCA_960531455.1 of Urophora cardui. Lineage (NCBI taxonomy): Eukaryota > Metazoa > Arthropoda > Insecta > Diptera > Tephritidae > Urophora > Urophora cardui. The sequence goes on along the minus strand of OY482672.1, from coordinate 29,801,232 downwards.
ACAAAAAAATAACAAACAAAAAAACCAAAAAACTTTAAAGGAAAGGGAAATTGTGTAAATAAATAAAACACAAGCCTCGCGGTAATTCTAAATGACCAAATTAATACTTTTTTTAATTTGCTTTATTATTATGTGTCGCTTTTGTTTTTATGTGCAAAGAAAAACCTTTTGTTTATTTCAACTGTCACTTGGCAGCCGTTTCAGCTTACACTTGAAGCAACATTAACTAATGATGGCAGCTAAACTCATAAACTTAGCTCTTTTAACTTGTGCTGCATGAAATCGCACAAAATTGTGCTCACTTACCTATTTTTACACCGGAAAAGTTATAGGGAGATTTTGAATACTAATGAAAAAGGTGATGGTTATGTTGGATTTATGTTATTGGTCTATGGATTTCTGTCTTTGGAATTTTCTTGTTTTTCTGGGAATTCAATATTCAGAAGCAGAGTAGGCCAAAGAAAAATACCTCTTTTGTAATTAGTTGAGAAGGACTTTTAGCACTTTCATCTCAACACGATTATGTTCATCTATCACTTTCAAAAGTGGTTTTGTGATTTTTTCATATTAAGCCACAAATTAGAAAAAGCAGAGAGTATTCTGAATGTGTACATATAAAATCATAGAGACTTTTGAAAGTGTATTCGTATTTAATGCTATTTTTACAGAATACGGAAGGATTTTGCAAATCATTCTTAATGGACACTGTACTCCTTTAAATACTGGTACACAGTCCATCAAAAACTCAATATCGAAAAAATTGCACATAGCCACTTTTGAAATTGGACTACTCATATGTACATTGTAAAATGCAAATCTCTAAAACGTTAAGAAAGTATATATTCAAATTTCTGCACATGTAGTATTTAAATGTGTTATACATACATATATATTAGCATAAGCTTTTCAAATTTTAAATTTACACCACAATTTCCCTAGCGCGTGCTGTGCTGTGCACTTGTGTATTGATAATGGGCCTACTGAGCGTGTACGTAATAATTTAGCTAGTTTTGCTTTGCAAACAATAGAGGCAAAAATAAAGCTTGCATACTCGTAGTAATTCCCAAATGTAGTTGTCGAAGTTTCTTTGAGCAATCGATTGCATAATTTTTATTTTTGTTATTGAAATAAATAAATATTTTAAACGTGCGTGCTTGAGAAATTGTTTAGAAGTGGGAAATAATTTCTTACACATGTTGACATACATAAGTACAAGGCCGGTTGTTAAAATCTTTCTATTTATGCATGCATGCGTGCTAATTTTATGCAGATATTTTTAGATTTTATTGCTTATTTTAATGGCAAACACCGCCACAAAGCACTTCCCACCTAATCTCACAGTTATTTTATATGTATATTTAAAATTTCTTACGCATGCGAACATTTATTTTCAAAGTTATCACATAGAAGGCAATACAAAGGAGCATATAAACATTTGCATTTAAAGAAAGTACATACATAAATTTATTATCATTCATCAATTCACCTTAACTGACACAATAATGAAAGCATGTCAGATAGTAAGCCACTAATACAGTTCGGAAACACGCCGTAAATGTGTCAATCAAGCCGCATTTAGTAACTCGATTGATTCAACAAATGCATATGTATGTAAATGTACATATATATAGGTACTCTGCAAGGAAAGCAACAAATATAAAATACAATCTCTGTTTCAGAGCTTATCGAAAGGTTGCCGAAAGGCTACTACTAGTTAATTTTGTAGTTAGACCCTCAACAGTTCGCAAAGGCTTAATTGAGTTACCCTTAAAATATATACTTTAATTTATATGGAGCTTCGAAGTGATGCAAATTTAATTTATTTTTTCTTCGTTCGTCCCTTTGCTGTCTACTTTACGGTGAACTTGGATTGTTAGTGGTTATTTTGTTTGGTTTTCTATACATATTATATTTTTTGTATATCTTTTTTGAGGAATGAAATGTTCTCCTTGGTTTGGGGAATTTCTATCAAAAGGTAATGCCATTTCGGGCAATTGTCTTCGCATAAAATAACGCCACAAAACACATCAAAAAGGTGCTAGATGCATATCAGTTTCGAAACAGGGATTTTGCCCACAGGTACATACATACACGGAAAGAATTTTTTACTAGAATCAATGCCGAGACAAGAAAAATTAGACTTGATTTTGAACTTAAAATAAAAATATAATTTCTTAATATCAAGAAAATCCAAGAAAATTGGATTTTAAATAAATAAGTAAACATTTTCTTGCTTCAATTGAATATTTTACTTCGCTCAATAAAACGTTTTCTTATTTATTTTCAATTTTTTTTTGCTGTAGTTTGTTGTTCCATCTCATCGAAACACAATTTTCTTAAATTCTTCTTGATATTAGCAAAAAGATTTTCTTCATTTAAGTAAATTTAAGAAAAGATGTTCTTATTTATTTAAACATTTTTTTGCAAACCTTTTTTATAGATTTTGTTAGTGTTCTTGAATAAGAAAATAATTGTCTCATTTTTGGAAAACTCAATTTCTTAATTCCAGTAATAATTAAGTCAATTTTTCTCATTTCCCTAAAAATTTTCTAAATTGAGTTCAAAAAAGCAGTTTTCTTGATTCAAGTATACAAATTTTTTTCCGTGTATGTATGTACTGTATATATGCAAGGCTTTTGATGGCTCTGTCTGCATTCGATCACTGTATAAATTACTCTAATTCCAATTGCTTGTAATTGTGAGGATAATTAGCCCTAAAAATGTACATATATTTGGGTACGTGCATTTATTTGTAATTAGGCGTAATTACCGCATGATTAGCTTGCAAGTAATTACTTTTAAATTGCTTAGAATTAGTAAATAGAAATAGAAATACAATTGAAATTGCTAATGTATTTGACTTATTAAAGCCCCTTTCATAGAACAGAGACCTTCTCCGCAGCCGAATTTCAATTTCTTCATTTACATATGTACATGCATATTTGGAAATATATACATTTTGATTTCTAAGATTCATATGGATTTTGTTGCTCAGCCAAGCAAAAAACTACTTGATTCATATTCAAGTATTTCCAATGTAAAGCAAGACTTTCTTGCTCATGCAAACATTTATGCACTTGCGAATTCCTTTTATTTTTTTATTATTACACTGTGTGCCACATGCATTAATTTTCGCAAATAATGCATACATATGTATCTGTGCAGCATGATAAGACGAACGTCAGCATTTATGAAGCAAAATGTCAAGCACAAAACGTTTGTAACATTTATTTCTTATATGAAGAAACAGTGGGAATTGAAATGCGACTGTTGATTGTGTGGCATTCAACGAAGCGTGTTTTACATATAACACATATGTATATATAAGAGACTCAACCTATTTGTGCGTGTGTGTGTGTTGCAAATGTGCAAAATGTCGCACGGCACATACGCAGACAGTTGAACTTGGATTTTTCGAAATGAAAAATGTTGCTAAAAATTTAAAACTTGTGGCAGTTGTTTAAGCTGTTATTGTTATATATATATTGTTGCTGCTCTTCTTTGAATATTGCGTTCTTCATTTACAACTTGCTGTTTTATTAAATTCTTTAATTTCGTATAAGTTACAAGGTCGTTTTGCCGACCACTGCTGCAATGCATGCGCTTAAACCAGTGTTGAACGAAAGAGCAATACGGAGCAAAACGGAGCTGCTGCTAGCAAGCAATTGCGACGCCTACAACCAATTAGTCTGCGCTTGAATTTCATGCTGTGTACATCGATCGCGCAAAGAATTTTTTTCTCTTTTCTGAGCAATAGGTATGCGACATCTGCTTATACGCGCACACTAATGCAAAAATATGTTGCGCTTGTGTAAGTAGTGCAGTCGGCGGTGTGCATCACTGGCTTAAACGTATGAATATGTGCTGCTCTATTATAACTTTCAAACAAAAATTTGTTAGTGTTTCCTCCACGCTCATTCAGCAAAATAACAGCACACCGCTTTGTTGCACCACAGTCAATTTATGTCGCAGCCAATGAGTTCTGCTATAAAAATTTTATTGTATTTTTTTCGAAACTAAAATCTAATATTCTTAAAAAAAAGCATCTTGCGGTCATATACTCGAGCATAAGCAAATTATAAATAGCTCTACAAACTGCTTGCAAAGCTATTACTTACACAAGTCAAAGTGCCTTATACTTCAGCACACATACATACGTCATTCAGTTTCCTTAACTTTTTTATTAACACTTATGATTGTGACTTGGTTGTGACTCACTTACTTGTAGCAAACAGCGATTTGATGTCTTTCAATTATGATAAATAATGTGAAATGATTTGCTGCATTTTGCATTAAACGAAATGATACGCGAGCATAAAATTTATGAGTGAGTAAAAGATTTAAAGGCTTTTGTCATAAAAAAGTGCGGATATAAGTGCAAATAAGTGTTTATACAAACATTATATATGCTTTCAACACAGGCGAACCATTTTACACACCACACTCTTGGTCTTACATTTTTTGCATTGCATTGACAAAGGCAACTAAATAAATAAGGTAATAATAATATATATAATAATACAATGGCGCTATTATAACTCTGACGAGTTTTATGGCCGAGCTTCTCTCCCAATTCGAGGTGTGCTCCTTTTTTGTTTTTCCTACTAATTGGGTGGACCTACAGTTTTATGCCGGCTCCGAACGGCGAATGCATTTTTTGTGAGAAGCTTTTTCATGGCAAAAATACTCTCGGAGGGTATGCCGCTAACTTCCGAGAGGTGACCGCTGCTCTTAAAAAACCCAATAATTGGATTTTTACTAATTGAAAAATTGTTTTGGTGTTTGGCTCGGACCGTGGTTTGAACCCGAGACCTCTGGCACAGCAGGCGAGCACTCTACCGACTGCACCACAGCGGCCCGTAAAAATAAATAAGGTAAAATACATAAAAAGAAAGCAAATCTTCTTGGGTTACTAGTTATCTACCAGCTTTCATCCATATGATATGCTTCACGATCAGTGAATCCTTTTACCTTTTCCATTTGCATATTCCTTGTATTTTTTACTAGCAAATACCCGTTGCTTAGCAAAGACGAATAACACTGCTCTACAGCCAAAAAATACTCTAAACGCGACCATCCTATCTATATGTAAAATCGGTCGCTGATTCCGAAAATCGGGTTCATTTTTAATTCTATGGGAAGGTTTTTGAGATATCGGCAATTTACCGTTATTTGGACAATGGCTCCACTCAATCCTGTATATCTCATTAACACAATAAGCTATCTTCCTTGGGGTAACACCAGCCGAAAGAAAATTAAATTTACTTTTCATGGCTTCTCTAACTCTTATAGTTTCTGAAATATTGATGATACAATTTGAATTTTTACGATTTTTTTAAGAAAAAATTGACTTTGTTAGGCAATATCTTTAAAAGCAATATTTTCACCTTCGGGTTTACTCCTTTACGTGAAGCTCCATTCCATTAGCAAAAAAATAAGCTATCAACGAAGAAAATCCATGGCAAAATAGAAAAGTTATAGGCGATGAAGTAAATACAGCCAAGTCTCGCAATGCCACTTTACGGTATATTCTATGCATATAGCTTATTGTGTTAATGAGATATACAGGATTAAGTGGAGCCATTGTCCAAATAACGGTAAATTGGCGATATCTCAAAAACCTTCCCATAGAATTAAAAATGAACCCGATTTTCGGATTCAGCGACCGATTTTACATATAGATAGGATAGTCACGTCCAAAGTACAGACAAAAAATTTCATTTTGTGATCCAGTGTAATAGATAATCTAAGTTAAGTCAAGTCAAGTTGTATTAAGTTATCTGAGTTAAGTTAAGTTGAGTTAAGATAAGTTAAGTTATTCCGGGGTTATCTGGGTCCACTGGATGACCCGGTCTAGGCATCACTATGAAAATAGCTCTATGTTGAGGCAGTTCCCAACACCTTTCATATGATACCAATATCGCTCAAAAACATCCGGGTCCGCGTTTTGACCCATATATGGGGGCCCGGCCTAGGAATCACAATTAAAAGAGCTCTATGTTGAAGTCCATATCAAGACATTTCATTCGATACCAATATCGCTCAGATACATCCCGGGGTCAGCCAGATCCACGTTTTGGCCCATATCAGGAGACCCGGCATGGAAATCACAATGAAAATAAGTCTGTGTTAAGGCCCTGCTTAATACCTTTAATTTCATACCAATATCGTTGAAAAACATTCCGGAGTCATCCACATTTTAGCCCATATCTGGAGAGGATGTCTACACCATTTCCAATTTAAAATGAGAAACCTTCACATTAAAATCAGATTAGTCAGTTTGAAATGAGAAACTTTCATTTGAAAATCAGAATAGTCACTTTAAAATGAGAATATTTCATTTCAAAATGAGAATCCTTCATTTAAAAACCAGATTAGTCAATTTTAAATGAGAAAGCGCCACTTCAAAATGAGAAAACTTCATTCGAAAATGAGAAATTTTCATTTTAAATTGAGAATAGTTCATCCAATGTATAAGCTGAATAATATTGTTTTTTTTTTTTTGGAGAAGGAACGAAATAACATTAACTGGTGGGGATTGTGCACGGGCTTTTCAACATGCCTCCTCTTTTCATACGAGTGCTGCAGCTTTAGAAAACCTGCTTGTTGGTACCTAAATAAACATGTTTCTCATTTTAAATTGATGATTTCTCATTTTAAAATGTACCTTTCTTATTTTCAAATAAATATTTCTTATTTTAAAATAAAATATTCTCATTTTGAACTGATTAATCTTATTTTGAAATGAAGGTTTCTCATTTCGAAGTGACGCTTTCTCATTTAAAATTGACTAATGAGATTTTCAAATGAAGGTTTATTGTTTTAAATTGAAGCTTTCTCATTTTAAAGTGGAAATCACAATGAAAAGAACTCTATGTTGAAGTCCTGCTCAACACCTTTCATTTGATGCCAATATCGTAGGTGTAGGTGCAGGCGTTCTTGAGTTCTAGCATAGTATACATGTGTAAACAGGATTTTGATTGCCACCGAGACAAACAACAAACTGTGCAAAAACAAACATGTGAGTCGCCTGCGCTGCTCTGCCTGGCACGACTGCGACTGCGACACTGAACACGGCAAATGACCAAACGAATCTGTCTATGCTTGCGCTTTTTTGAGTTTTTCGAAATTTAAAAGCGGGAAAAAGGTATTAAAGTCTCAGAAATGCGCAAAAAAAGTACATGGTTGTCGAGAATTCACCATTTATGACATTTTAAAAAAAGAATTATTAAAATCGAGTTTGAGTTATCGCGTTACATACATTTTCCATACAATAAATTTTATATAATTAGTATAGACTAGCTGTACCCAGCCAAGCTTTGCTTTGGCGCACTTCCTATTATAGGTACTTGAAGGGAAAAACGCACACTTTAAAAAATGTTGGAAGTATCCAGAAACCGAAATTACCTCGGGCTGCAGAGCTCAGCAAAAGTCAGTTAATTAAAAAAAAAAAGTGAAAGAAAAAATTGATATTTTCAAAAGTTTGCCCTCTTCATGTTCTTAACCCATTTTTCTTCGTATTACTCTCCAACTCCCTTTCCCTCTACTTTTCTCTTTCTCTTTCCATTTATCTTTTCTTTCATTTCCGTTTCCTTTTGCCTTTCCCGTCACATTTACGCTTCTCTTTCTCTATCTCTCTCTCTTACCTCTCCTTTTCTGTCTTTCTCCTTTTTATTCCCCCCTCTTATTCCTTCTATAATTCCCTGTCTTACTGTATCTCTGCTCATCCTCTTCATTCCATTTTTATTATACCCTCCCTCTCCTTTCCCAGTCTGATTACTGTACCCCTTTCCCTAGGGAACTGGGTTTAGCATAACATACCCTGCATCCCACTTCTCATTTCATACCATCTTTGCTTAAAAACATTCCGTGGCGTCCGAATCGTCTCTTTTACTTATAATTGGGTTTTGGGACTAAGAATCAGTATGAAAATATCTCTATATAGCAGACCCGGTCAACACATTTCATTTTATATCAGTATTGCTTAGAAGCATACCGGGCTCATCCGGGTCCACTTATTGATCCACATCCGGGAACTTGACCTAGGAACCATAATGGGTACGATATCTGGAGACTTGACCAAGAAGTCGTAATGGGTACGGTTCTACATGAGAGTCCGCTCAATACCTTTCATTTGGTACCAATATCCCTAAGATATATCCCGGTGTTATCCGGGTCCACATATTGACCCATATTTTGGCATCCCACCTAGGAATCGTCATGCACCGTGATTAAATAACAATATCGCTGAGAAATTATCCGGGGCCATCCGGATCAACATTTTGACCCACATCTGGGGACCTGAACTAGGAATCATAATGAGTTCATCTCTCACCAATATCGTTGAGAAATTTACCGGGGCAATCCGGGTTCACGTTCATTTGGTACCAATATCCCTGAGAAATATCCCGGTGTTATCCGGGTCCAGGTGCTGACCCACACCCTGGGATCCGAGCTAGGAATCGTAATGAGTTCATTTCTATCTAAAATCCCTGCTCAACACCCTTCATTTGAAACCAATATCGCTGAGAAATTTTCCGGGGTCACGTTTTGACCCATATCTGGAGACCCGACCCAGGAATCACAATGAGTACTATTCTATGTAAATTCTCTGCTCAACACCTTTCATTTGATACCAATATCGCTCAGAAACATTCGAGGGTCATTCGGGTCCACGTTTTGACCCATATCGGGAGACCCGACACAGGAATCACAATGAGTACTATTCTATGTAAATTCTCTGCTCAACACCTTTCATTTGATACCTTTATCGTCCAAAAATATGCTGGAGAAAGCTGGATCCACGTTTTGACCTTTTGACCTATATCTCGGGAACCGACTTCCGGATTTGAAAAAAATATGCATATAAACCATCTAGAGCAAGGTACTAAGCTGGTGTGTAAATTTGGTCAAAATCTCTCCACGCGTTTGGGCGAAAGCCGGCGACAAAGGAATGGGCTTGATTTTTATATATATATAGATTAGTATAGATATAAAGCGCTGCTGCTTGGAGAAACTTGCCAGCTCTTTGCCCAACTTGACGCCATTTTTCGCAGTGTGACACTAAGACCAGCCACACATGACGACAGAAAACGCGCAGCACTTGGGCAGACAGAAAACGCCGGTTAACAAAAACCCTCGATTTCCTTGTATTTCTGCCAATGTGCACACATGAAGACACGCGTTTTTATGGCTTTCTGCCCAAATTCTGCGCGTTTTCTGCCGTCATGTGTGGCTGGTCTAAGTCATTTGAAGCTTATGATTATTTCTAAGAATGGAATATAATAGGCATAATTTCCGCTACTTGCTTCCGCTTATTCCCTTATTATCCCTGAAAGCAAAACAAATTATCCGCTTTAGTTAAGTGAACCCACAAATTCAAATAAAAGGCAAATTTCATTTATACCAAAAAATTCAGCAAAGTTTCCGTTATTGTTCTACAAAATAATCACCTGCAAAATGTCTATACTAAATGCTTTTTTTTTGTAATTTTAGTTAATTATAATTCATTTTAAAATTTACTAAAAGCAAAACTGTCAAGCACATGTAAATAAGTGTTGCCACTTTATTATACACACACTAACGTAAATCACTTAAATCGTTGCAGCTTTTTTTTCTACGCAATTTATTACAACCTTGTTTAAGCCATCATCACAAGCGCCACACAAACTTAAGGTAGTAATCAGCTGCCAACCATTGTGCCGTCATTATGTTTTGGTCATTGGTGGCACCGCCGTCATTTTAACGTCAGCGCTCATTAACCTTCAACGGACATGGCGACCATAACTCTTGGCGCTATTGGCGATTGGCTGTTGGCTTCTCGTTGGCCGGTTGCTTTTTTAGTTGTTTTTTTTTTCACATTTTTCACTCTTTGTTCATTAACATTATTTGCTTTGTTGTTGCCTTTTGCTTGCTGATGATCTGCGCTTTTGTTTCGTGGCAAGAAAATGCGCCTTTCTCCATTTTGCTGGCAGCTGATTGATGTTGGGTATCTTTCCAGGAGCCATAAATGAATCAACGGCAGCCAAGACGATGGACATGATTTGATTACATAAATTATAGCCGTGACATGAGATCAAAGAACGTTAAGTGGCAATCAATTTAAGCTCATTTTAAGAGCAGAATTTTCTACCTATCACTTTAGTTTGAAGTTGGTGGTGATGGATTTAATTAAAATGTAATACAAATATTGAATTTATCCTAGCATATAGAAATACATATGTATATACTAACATATTTGGTTTCTGGGTTACACCGATTTGTAACTTACTTTTTAAAGTTCAATAAAATATACAAGTGGCGTTTTCGATTCGCCATCAGACAAGCGAGGTCGGATCGAACAAAAATGTTTGAACCCATAATGAGTAGTAGCCATACTCGCTAACTGGTCGATAAAAATTTCCCTCTGCTCGCTATCATTCACATATAAATTTGGCAGAGGGAAATTTATCGCCAGCAGAGAAATTGTGAATCGAAAGCGGCTAAGGTTTACTTATTGGGAAAAACCATCTGTCCGCAATGCTGTCATTATAGAAAAAAGAATAAAAAATAAAAAAAAAATCGCTCAACATTTATTATGATAATATTAAGCCTAAAGTTTTGCAAGCAACCTGTAAAAGTACGCACCACTCGCTGAGCTTCATATACGTATCTATATTGAGGTATGGTTGAGGTATTTTATAATGTGCTTTGGCTTTCCAATATCTACATATACAAATTTGCTGCCTGTGTGTAAAATTTATTAGCGAGAATGAAATAAAGCGGCATAATTTTAGTAATTGCTAGCAAATACCCGACCCGCGTCGCAGAGACGAAAAATGTTTTTATATTATAATGAGTATTTAACTCTACCTTTCCCTTTATCTTTCAATTTCGTTTCCTTCTTCCTCTTTTATTTTCCCTATCAGTCTCCATTTCTCTGTTGCTTTCTCCTTCCTTCTTACCTCTCCCTATTTTTATACTCAGCTGTACTAGTACACAGAGTATTATAGTTTTAATCACATAACGGTGGATTGTAACAGAATGAAATAATCGAGATAGATATAGACTTATATATATCAAAATGATCAGGGTGAAAATCTCTTTTCATCGATTGAGCCATGTCCGTCCGTCCGTCCGTCTGTAAACACTCTAACTCGCGCAAAAATTGAGATATTTTGATGAAATTTGAAATGCAAGTTGGTATCGAGACTGGGACGGTTGGTATGGAAAATGGGCGAAATCGGACCATGACCACGCCCACTTTTCCTATATAGAAAAAATCGGAAATTTGGTATCTCAGTCACTAATATAGCTGGAGCGATGAAATTTTACCCACGTGTTGAGCTCAGGTCCCTATGAAGAAATTTGATGAAATGGGCGGTGCCACGCCCACTTATTAAGGGTCAAACATTGAAAGTTTTATATGTCATAACTCAGAAACCGTTGAAGATATATCGATGAAATTTGGTATGCGTAATTTGCCTACATAGACAAATGTTTTGACGAAAAATTATCAAAATCGGTTGACGGCCACGCCCACTTTTATATATGGGTATTATAAAGTGACCTAATAAAACCATTTTAAGCGATATCTCTGTCAAATATAAAGATCTATCACTGAAATTTTGTGGCAGGAGTCCAACTACGGACATAAAACAAAAAGTACAAAAATTTTGGAAAATGGGCGGTGCCACGCCCACTTATTAAGGGGCAAATATTGAAAGTTGTATAAGCCATAACTCAGAAACCGTTAAAGATATATCGATGAAATTTGGTACGCGTGATATATTTACTTAGCCAAATGTGTGGACGAAAAATTACCAAAATCGGTTGACGACCACGACCAATTTTATATATGGGTATCATAAAGTGACCTAATAAAATTAGTTTTAGCGATATCTCTGTGAAATATAAAGATAATTCATTGAAATTTTGTGACATGAGTTCTAAAATAGACCGGAAACAAAAAATAAAAAAAAAGGTTTTTAAAATGGGCGTGGCACCGCCTCTTTTTATACAAAGAAATCTACGAACCTATTACTCGACAAATAATTGAGATATTATGACGAAACTTGGTTTATACACTTTTATAACTTGTGTTAATAGACACGCAAAAATTTATTGAAATCGGTTTATGACCACGCCTACTTTTTAACAAAGATATTTCTGGAACACCCTTTTGGAATTTGTAACGTGAAGTCTTTGTAACTAAAAGTCATAGAGGGATGCAATTTTGCACTAACAATAATATTTATATGCTTATTTGGATGATTGATATAAATTTTGAAAATGGGCGTGGCTGTTTACGCAGCACTCGTTTCATATAAAATACACCCTATATCGAACAAACGCAAACAAACAATGAAAGCATACAGCTGAGTATCTAATGTTCGATTCCACTCGAACTTAGGCTTCCTTACTTGTTCTTCCTAGTCTTTCTCCATAAATTGCTCCCTTTTCCTCTCCCAACCCATTTTCCATTCCTTTTTCTTTTCCCATTCTCATTTCCTTTCCTTATCCATTTCCCTCTCTCCTTTCTTTTCGCTTTCCCAAAGGAAACGGTTTGGGCATTACATTGGAAAGAGCTTTATATAGAAGACTTGATTTGCCCCTTTGATTTGATACCTACCAATATCGCAAAAAAACATTTCAGGCTTTTCCAGGTCCACGTTTTTGCTATATCTGAGAAACGGACTTAGACGTCACAATGAAGATGGTTCTATGTTGAAGCCCTGTTCAATACCTTTCATTTCATACCACTATTGAAAGGCTTTCTGTGTCTCACTGTGTCTAAATTTGGGCCTGTATTCCGGGAAGCTTTCACTCTTTCAAAATTCTGTATATCGATGGCTGAGATAGGACGTTATTGAAAAAATTTTTCAAATAGGGCGTTTTTGAAACAATTTTTGAAATAGGGTGATCTTATTCTCAGCCGTCGATATGCTATTATGTGTATTAATGCCAGGTTAATCCGCTGTGAAAACTTCATTAAGATTGGTAGACTACACATATTCATTTTTATATAATAGATGAACCAAAACAAGTTATTTCTCCAACCATTTACCATTTGCCATTCACAATGTACCAACATTGTTCACTGTTCAAAACTGCGCAACACTGTGACTCGGTTTCACTACCCATAATTAAGTTTAGCTTTGCGAAAGCTTAAGTTTTGGGAGTCCGTGCTAAACTAACTATTTCGGTTTCACCAACTAATTTAACTAAATAGTTTTTACCCCAGCGGGTTAGGGGGTGGTGATAAGGAATGCCTGCCGTAAGATGCAACTAAAATCCACCAGCCTAGAAGGTTGATAATGGCCAAAAAAATCGGTCCCAAAATCTTCGGGGAGTGTCTTGGCGGCTACAACAAAAACAGCAATAATAACTAAATAGTTTTGCACACAGAAAGCCTGCCAGCAATTTTTCCAAATAGTGTTCCTTTTTTGGTGGTTTTGATTGCTGTACTTGCTCATTTTTTTGTCATATTTCTTTTTTTGTTTGTGGAATTTGCTTAAGCGACTCAAATTCTTAGTTTAGTTCTAGTCAAAACAAAAGCTGACTAACCTAACCTAACCTATGTTTTTTGTTCCATAGCTAATTTTTTGAGATGTTCTTTTGTGTCACGCTTGCTTAAGATTATTGCTCTATTATCTATAATTTAATTAAGACTTGTCTATTTTCGTAATAATGTTCTTGTAAATGTATGTAAGTCAAAAACAAAAAAACAAACACATACAAAAACAATCAATTAACTACAACTTCTACTTTTATTTGTGTTTTAATTACTTTTTGGCTTGGCGTTTATTTTTTTTTATTATCTTGTATTATTTGTCTGTTAGCATACCAATTAATTACCTGCTGTTTTGGTTTTATTGCCTTTGGTTGCCTTTAATTTTACTTTTCTGTTGCCAAAAGCTTTGTGCGCGATTGCCATTTCAATTAGAATAAAGTATTGTGTGAAAACGCATCCGGTACGCTGCTGTTATTTCTCCACATAATTAAATTCGACTATCTAATTATTTTTCTTTGAAACGTCAATATATTTACTTTTTTTGCTTTATTATTTGACCTGTGTGCAGTTTTATTCGAATTTCCAAAAGTCTTCCTTTTTATAACCCAACGTGCTCGAAATAATTGTGAATATATTTTGTGTTATACTTAGTTCGGATAGTCGCTATGCCTGAGAAGGGAGAGAGTGTGTAGAGTGATCAATGGGGTGCCCACAGAACACTGGCTTTTACGGGCAGTATTACTCAGTGATCTCGAATCACCAAGCAAAATAGTGGCAAATAAACTCTTGGTATCTGCCAGAGAGGCGGCAGTGTTTTTCACTTTGAGTCCATCCATTTAATTTTGGGGTGCCAATGTTGAAGAACTTAAATGCGATTACGAAGCCCACTTTTGCTTGTATACCTAAAGATTCAATTAAAATAAATCTTTGTGACATTTCCAACAAAAAGAAAGCTATTCTTTAAAAAATTTAACCAATTTTGCATGAGGAAATCGAAAACGTTTTAGTACTTGTGGGAGTATCACCACACCTTTCTTTATGCTTCGACAGCTCAACTCGAACAGTAATTTAGTTATTGTCCACACGCCCCTTTTAATATATTTGTAGTATTATTTCAATTTAGAAACAGATTTAGATATTCCATATTCGCTTGCACGCAAACTCGAGCTCCCTTACCTACTGTAATTTGAGCTTGATTTGCATTTTAATTTGCTTCGTTTATTTACTCTCCCATTTTGCTAGCAAAAATAATGTTTACCTTTGACCGTTTCGCCCAACAATTCCTTCTACTTTGCTACGTTTATTTATTTATTTATGTATTTAGTGTCAATGTGTGTGCACGATTGTTTGTTGCTTTGCCAAATTGAAGCAATTTAATTTTAATTTCATCATTGTAATGCCCACAGTGATGGAAATCTGTAGACCTGTTTTTCTTTTTCTATCATTAGCTTAATTGCTTAATGTGGCTTGAAGGAAAGTCTGTAATTAAGATATGCAAATGCTGTTGATAATTACGACGTCCTAAAAGTTTCCAATATTGGGTAATAATTGAAATTAAAAACAAATAGGCTCCGGTGGCGGGAGAGAGTCATTTGCAAATAAAACAAGTAAGGAAGCCTAAGTTCGAGTGGAATCGAACATTAGATACTCAGCTGTATGCTTTCATTGTTTGTTTCCGTTTGATGGAAACACGGTGTACTTTATATAAAGCGAGTGCTGCATAAAGTGGGCGCAGCCACGCCCATTTTCTAAATTTTTATCAGTCATCCAACTAAGCATATGAATATTATTCTTTGCTCAAAATTTCATTCCTTTATTACAAAGACTTCACAAATTACAAGTTACATATTCCCAAAGGGTGTTCCAGAAATATCTTTGTTAAAAAGTAGGCGTGGTCATAAACCGATTTCAATAAATTTTTGCGTGTCTATTAACACAAGTTATAAAAGTGTATAAACCAAGTTTCGTCATAATATCTCAATTATTTGTCGAGTTATGGGCTCCGAAATCTCGTTGATTGCTTTGTCTGAAAAGAGGCGGTGCCGCGCCCATTTTCCAAAATTTTTCAATTTTTTGTTTGCGGTCTATTGTGGAACTCATGCCACAAAATTTCAATGAATTATCTTTATATTTGACAGAGATATCGCTTAAAATGTTTTTATTAGGCCACTTTATGATACCCATATATAAAAGTGGGCGTGGTCGTCAACCGATTTCGCTAAAATTTTGAATATGTATTACTACGAATAGTGAATGTGTATACACCAAGTTTCGCCATAATATATCCATTATTTGTCGAGTTATGGGCTCAGAAATCTCGTATATTCCTGCTTCTAAAAGGAGGCGGTGCCACGCCCATTTTCCAAAATTTTTGTATTTTTTGTTTTATGTCCATAGTTGGACACCTTCCATAAAATTTCAATGATATATCTTTATATTTGACCGAGATATCGCTTAAAATGTTTTTATTAGGCCACTTTATAATACCCATATATAAAAGTGGGCGTGGTCGTCAATCGATTTTGGCAATTTTTCGTCCAAACATTTGCCTAAGTAAGTATATCACGCCTACCAAATTTCATCGATATATCTTCAACGGTTTCTGAGTTATGACTCATAAAACTTTCAATATTTGCCCCTTAATAAGTGGGCGTGGCACCGCCCATTTTCCAAAACTTCACCATATTTCTTCATAAGGGCCTGAGCTCAATACGTGTGTGAAATTTTATCACTCTAGCTCTATTAGTGACTGAGATACAAAATTTCCGATTTTTACTATATAGGGAAGGTGGGCGTGGTCATGGTCCGATTTCGCCCATTTTCAATACCATCCGTTCCTGTCTTGATACCAACTTATATTTCAAATTTCATCAAAATATCTCAATTTTTGCGCGAGTTATCGTGCGCACAGACGGACAGACGGACAGACGGACGGACATGGCTCAATCGATTTCTCTTTTCACCCTGATAATTTTGATAATTATAAGTCTATATCTATCTCTATTATTTCATTCTGTTACAATCCACCGTTAGGAAATCAAAACTATAATACTCTGTGTACTAGTACAGCTGAGTATAAAAAAAGTGACCTTGTAATATCGTAATTGTAAAATCGTGTGATTTACTTCTTATAGGGGTGCCTGTGGAAAGTAAAAAGAAAACACTACAAATTGTTATAGAGAGACTAATGTTATGTTCAGACACAACCTTAATTGAACATTAAGAGCCTTCATTCAATTTTCAAGCCCAATGATTCTCAGTTTACCATACAAAAATTGACCAAGTTAATGCTTCATTAGAAATTAATGAGTTGTTAATGAAGAACAATTCTGCATGCAACCCTGTTAAAAGGCTTGTTTCATAAGTACAATGAAATGTCACGAAAAGAGAAATGTGATTAGCGTCAGTGTCCACTAAACAGGTTGGTTCGTCAGATCAGCTGCATTCTTGTTCTTCTTCATCACCTATCAAATTTGTTTTTATTTCTGCTTATTTTATACATGCATTCGTGTTTACGATTGGTAAAAATTGTGAGATGAATGTCAAAATATTTCGTCCTCCTTGCAATTTTGACATTTAGGTCACGAGAGTTTGATATTCAGCTCACGGCGTGTATGTGTGTATGTATCTTGAGCCGACCTGTTAAATGGGCCAAGTAAATTAAATATGTCTGAACACCAAATCTAAAGATGTTCAATCAACCCCAATTGACTTAATTAATTTTTATGTCTGAACATGATATAAGATGAGGTGTAAACTGGATTTAAGAGCTTAACAAAAGCTTTTCTTCTGGGAAGTATAGCAGTCGGTAATGCTACATGCATACATAACTTTTGCTACTGTTGTCGTTGCTGTATCCCCGCATGTTTTGGGGAGTGTAGGGGAAGTAACAGTCCTTTGCCGGATATATCAGGTACGCTCGGTTAGTAGTCCCTTCTGACACTAGCCCGACTGTCATGCGAACTATTTTTTTGGTCATTATCAACCTTCTAAGTAGGCCAGTGGATTTTAGTCGCCTCTTACGACAGGAATTTCTCACCGCGGGTATATTCTAAGCCCCCTAATCCTTTGTTACTCTGTTTATGTGCTTTCTGTGAAATACTTATTATGCCTTACGGCATTCTCTTTTTTGCCATTCATGCGACAATCCGCGGTTTTTGGGTTGAATGGGTAAAATACTGTGGAATTTTTGCTGTATCTGTGTATAAGAGAGATATATCCCTGCAAAAATTCCGAGCGCTCAATTCGCTCATCCATTGAGTGCTCGCATTGGACCGACCGAGTACTCCATAACCTGCCACATTTCATACAAAAAAATATGGTCCAATTAACATTGCATGCCATTGCATAACTCCAGTCTCGCATACCAATCAAATTAATCCATGGAGTACCTGCATTGGATTAATTGATGGAGTACCTAAGATAACTGCATATGTACATATGTATACAAGTATTTCGTCGTGATCGCGATACACATTTGGTTTTCGTACGAGCCGTTGCAATATATGAATCGGTTGTTTGGGCTATGTTAATGATCACTTTGAAAGTACTCCAAACTACCACAAATGGATCATATCGCACCTTAAATCATAAAGTGACACAACTCAAAATTTTTCGAAATGAGGTTTCTTTCATAAATCGGTACAAAAAAATATATCTCTAGCGACAGCCAGAAAATCTTTGCCATCAGCATCTTTTATAACTGAAAAATAACTGTTAGACGTGGCCTTTTGCCCTTATCATTGCCTCTAAAAAAGAAATAGTTTTTGGCTCTCCTGAAAACTCTTGAATTTTGAGTTGTGTCACTTTATGATTTAATGATTTTTGCAGGGATAAAGAGATGGAATAAAATCTTTATCTAAATTTGTAATCTTCATAAATGTGTAGGCATACGATCGAAGGTAAGACTTGTGGAAATTTGTTTATTAGACGTTCATGTGCTTAAATGACTTTATCAATGAATAAAAACTTTAAGAATTTGTATGTGCTAATATTTAAATATCACCTATTTCAATTACAAAGAAATTTACTGGATTTTGTCCAAATTTAAAATGCGCTACATACTTAAAAAAGAAGAACATTTAATGGGCTTAAGGCGTTTCAGACTGCCGTGGCACTTGATAGTTACGAACAAACACGCTTTAAACTCCAAAGTAAAACAAACACATTAAGCAATATACAAAAATTTGTATTTAATACAACACAGGCATTTCTACCCACACTCTATTTACCACTGATTGCGTGCTTAAGCTACCATTGCTCCTTTTACCTAAATTTTTTGCTATTAATAAATTGAGCGTGTTAAATTTGACTCTTTCGAAGTAAAGTTTTTGGTGAGAGATAACGACATTGGGTACATTCAGAAGGCGCAACGGTGGAGCACAACTGTTGTGTAGATATCAGTAATCGGAAAGTGATACAATTTTCGCCTTCTGAACGAGCTGATACATTAAATAAACAAATTAGTATTTTAATTATCCCCAACGTAATTGCCAATAATTTCGCGGCTTTGAAACATTTTTATTACATTCCAAAATTCATAAACACTATTTATATTTTTGTACGTATGTCAAAATCGTAAGCTCAACATGTTGTGTAAAGTGAGCGTAAAAAATTTATGATGGAAAAAAGTCTCCAAAATCACAACATGTTGTGTTGATCAGAAATACTCAACGATGCGTTCAGAAGATAAAACACAACAGTTATGCAACTGTTGCGCCACGGTTGCGCCTTCTGAACGTAGCCATTTTCTGCGTGCTATGTGACATTTATTTGATAATTTTGTTTAATGTCAGCAAGCGCATAAAATGTAGGTTAAGGTTATAAAATGTAATATAATTTGCTATGAATCTGAGAAGTACTACATATATCCGTAGGCGATTAAATAACTCACGCACATGCGCAAGTTAAATGTGCCATAATGCTTAATTTAGTAGAAGATGGCAAGTTGATTAATATCTAGAACACAAGAAATGTGCTTCAATTTTGAATTATCCCAATAAACATTGTGGTGAACATTGGAAAATTTGATACACATCTTCAGTATCCAGTATGAGTATCGAATTGAGAACGAATTTATAACTAAACCAATCTGAAACTGAAAATGCACTCTAAATGCTTAAGAAAAAGAATGAAAAGCATCTGTTATCATAGTAACAAGATAAAAAATGACTTATTTTAAGAAAATCATTCCGCTTTGCTGTAGAAAGACCTAGTGCTCGTATACTAACAATTCCCAAAAGCTTTATCGAAGATGAGCTTTCGAAATAATACATAAGTATTTTAATCGCTTGCGAATTCTTAACTAATGTGCTTTGGACAAATTCTCCATATTTTTAACACGCTTTTATTAGCTTCACCTGTATATATGTATGTATGTATGTATGTATGTATGTATGTATGTATGTAACTTCATCCCATCCTAAAAGTTGCAAACGTTTAACTCAATTATTATTTTTATGTATGTAAATTGCTCACTATGCTTCTTACTTATTTACTGAAAACATTATCACAGTCACTACAAGGATTTCTTTACCGATTTCCAATGTAATAAGCACATCTCACACTGAAAAACTTCAGTGTATGAATACACACGCTTTCGCCTAAAAGTATGCTATGTTTACATACATACATACTAGACATATACGCCGACAGTGATTCCGGCGGCGGCGGCGCTATTCCAAAAACATTTCGGCGGCGGCGGCGACGCCGGCGTGCTTTTTCGCGCCGGCGCGCCTACCCCAAATCTACAAATCACAATCCTTATTCAAATATTAATTTTATTTAGTTACCTTAATATTACTGGCTGAATGGAATAAATAAACTAACTTCCACCTTAAATTGTTGAAACTTTTTTATTAACAGCAAAAAACAATTGTTACATAAACTAAAATATAAAATAAAGAAAATAAATATCGCTAGCTTAGAGTGCAAACTGTGTAAGTCCATTTTTATGAAAAAGTGTTTTTAAGTGTAGAAAGCTAGAAAAATTAAATACGCACCACGCTAAACAAGTCTGTGATACTTGTCATATTTCTACTCGTTGTTATTCAGTGATACGCAAATTGTGTAAGTCCAAAAAGAGAAGAAAATTGTGTAAGTCCAAAATTTTTCTATGAACAGAAAATTTTTTTTCATTTTGATATTTTTTTGTTTTGTGTTTTTTGTCTCTTCTACAAAGTTTGAAAAATGGACTTACACAATTTGCACTTTAAGCTAGCGATATTAAAGAATATACACAAATCCATATGTAAGGGTAAATTTAAATTCATTTGCTTATTTTGTATGATAATAAACATGCATACATATATTTACATATGTACATATTTATATATATATAAGGCACTTTAAAATAAATATATGTATATACAGTAGATGCGTTTTTTTTCGGCAAAGTTTCTCAGATCTTCCCTCCGGCCACAGAATATGAAAATAGGATGTTGTAGGATAACTAAGCAGATTTTTATTTTTTTTTAGAAAAAAAAAACTGAGTGGGCTACTCCAAAAACAGCGATTTTTTTAAAAATTCCATGATAGGTTTAGATTCATATATGAAAAAAACCACAGAATTAAAAATAAAAAAACAAAAGATACATATTCTCATTTAAAATTTACGGCTTAATTGAATGGTGTACTCAGTTTTTTAGTGCGAGGGAAGGTACCAAGACCGCCTAAAGTGGAATTTTATTTTTTCAGTCACTGATTTTCAACTTTGGACCCTGGTATTTTCAAGATACCTTAAATTTGAAAACTGCATTAATTTGCGCAGATTCCTGTATTTTTTGATTAAAAAGAAATTTAAGGTATCTTGAAAATGCCAGGGTCCAAACTTGAAAATCCGTAACTAAAAAAAATAAAATTCCACTTTAGGCGGTCTTGGCACCTTCCCTATGGCTCGCACTAAAAAACTGAGTACACCATTCAATTAAGCCGTAAATTTTACATGAGAATATGTATCTTTTGTTTTTTTTATTTTTAATTCTGTGGTTTTTTTCATATATGAATCTAAACCTATAGTGGAATTTTTAAAAAAATCGCTGTTTTTGGAGTAGCCCACTCAGTTTTTTGTCTAAAAAAAAATAAAAATCAGCTTTGTTATCCTACAACATCCTATTTTCATACAAAACAAAATTTTGCAATTCTTCATTTATTTCATTTTAAGACCAAATAATAATTACCATATATTGATGCTTACACGGAGAGGACATGCTTCAATGACTCTGGGGTGGTTTTTGTATAATAATTTAATTTTTATGAATAAAAATAATGAAATGTATAATTTAAGTTGGAAATAATAATAGGGACCAACTTTAAATTCGATTGTTTTTCCAAATAAACTACAATATTACTGCTGCAGCTAGATTTAAACTAATGTTTAGTTGAAGCTCCTTTATTTTTTATAACTTCCTTACTTCTTCGGGGCATAGGGTTGACCAAATCAGCGCAATTTGCAACTGGTATTAAGTACCAAGCTTCTTTAATTTTTTTTCCATAACTCTTGCTTATTTTTCCATTTTTGATCCCCCATCGTCTTCTTTAATATTCCCTATAGGGCAATGAGGGCTACAAGTGTGAGGGCTACTCAAAAACAGCAACTTTCTTACGTTCAAACTATGAGTTTTCGATTCTGGATGCATGTTTGGGATCATTTTCGGCATCTAATGATATCAAGGAGGGTTGAAATGGTGCAGTTTTGAGTAGAACAATTAGCAACAGACCTCGATAAGTAGGACTAAATGGAAGAGATCCCAGAAAAGTTCCGTATCTGAGAAAAAATTATGTAAGCCAATGAACTGAAATTTTCCAGTAGCTTAAATTCTTTAGGACTGAGGCTAGTAAAGTAGGTAACAGCCAAGGTTTTTGTTAATAACTTTTAACCGGCAAAAATAAAACATTTCCGCATTCAGCTTCGTGTTCCTGAGGTCAAAACACGTCGATTGGTTACTTTTTTTTTTTTTTTTTAATTTTGAAGAACTTTAGCAGTTAGCAAAACTAGGAAAATATGTACACATCTCGCTCCATACGGGTATGGCGCGCCAGCGCACGCCGCCGCGCCGTTACGCCGATTTCACGGATTATGGCGGCGGCGGCCGATTTTGAAGGTAATCGGCGCGGCGGCGGCGGCGTCAATCGGCGGCGTATATGTCTAATACATACATACATACATACAGGTGAAACTAATAAAAGCGTGTTAAAAATTGTCCACATTCAACTCAATAAATAATCACCTTTTGAATGTAACTCAAATGTGATTTTTTGGCACGTAAGATTTATGTTTTTTCGACAAGAAAAAAAAAAAAACAAAATAATAAAAAAAAAGCGCTCCCCACAATAAAAAAACAGCAATAACAAATTCACTTTTTACTTGCGCGCACAGACATCAGTCTCAGTTACTAGCTCTTGGATATGTACATAAATGCCAAGAAGAAGATTTCTCTTTTTTGTTTTTTTGGTTTTTATTTGTTCTTCTCTTTATTTTGCATTGCAATTGTTGTTTCAATTTTTATTGTTGTTTGTTTTTAAAGCTGTTAATAGTACGTTTTTTACTGCTATTGCTTTATATTATTTTAATTTTCACACAAAAAGCAAAAAGAATTCATTGTAAATTGGTTATTGTTTAACATTTATTGTGTAGCTAATTTTCTTTTGTTTGCTTCATTCATATTGTTGCGCATTTTCAATGTGGTGCTTAATTGGAAGCCATGATGATGTTGCTCTTAAGCACATTTTAAAATGTTCGAAAAGAAAATGTAAGATAATAATAATATAATAAGCTTAATGGCCAGCAGTGCGCTCGTGCAGTGATTTTATGCATTGAAATATACCTTGTACCCACATACATATGTATATATGTATATAAATTTAAAATATACTTTTTTTTTAAATTGACTAGGCTTTAAAAATAACTTTTAACAAATTCACACATATACATAATATTATAAATAAATTTAAAATTCAATGTCCAGTATCCCAGTCCAGCAAAACTTTCAGCGTCAAACTTTCTGGATACATTTCAACAAGTTGTTATATGTACATAGCTCTAACGGCTAAAGTCGAACCTGAAAAGTGTAGGAGGCGCAAGAGAAATTCACTGCACGGACTTCTTCTATAAAACGCAGCTTTCGAACGCAAGAAAGCGTGTATTGTGAGAAGAGTGTGTAGTGCCCATTTATTTAGTTTATTTTCATACAATTTTAACTAAATTGGTTTTATTCTGCACGTTGATTACACTGGCCAACATTGCAGCATCCACTAATTGATATTTCCTTTAATTCTATTCTTTACTTAACCTGATCACTATTCTTTTCAATGTCCTCTTTGCCTCTGTGGCTTTGTTTTGCCACTTCCTTGAACTTTCCGTTTGCAGTCTATTTAAATTCTGGCAAACACTCTTATTTATTATTACACACTTTTGTTGGCTTTCTGACTTCTAAGTATGAAATTGTGTTCCCAAGCCCATACTTATGCTAATTACATATGTATAAAGTACAAAACATAGATACACAGTTTTTCCATTACGTATTTCCGTCCTTTTTGTTTAGCTGCGCGCCCGACAGGAATCCATGTCCGTCACCCAGCAGCTGAAGTTTGCATTTTGATAGTAAAAGCGCCTTCAAGCTACATACATATGTATGTACATATGCATGTAATTTTAATTGAAAAATGGAATATTAATTTTTTCACTTTTGCCTGCCGCAAAGTGAAACCATTGGCATTTGAGCTCAGCAGTAATGCTTAAGTCGAGAAGTTCATATCTAACAAGTAAGGAAGCCTAAGTTCGAGTGGAATCGAACATTAGATACTCAGCTGTACGCTTTCATTGTTTGTTTGCGTTTGATGGAAACACGGCGTATTTTATATAAAGCTAGTGCTGCATAAAGGGGCGTAGCCACGTCCATTTTCAACACACCAAGTTTCGTCATAATATCTCATTTACTTGTCGAGTTATGGGCTCAGAAATCTCGTATATTCCTGTTTCTAAAAAGAGGCGGTGCCACGCCCATTTTCCAAAATTTTTGTGTTTTTCGTTTGACGTCCGCAGTTGGACTCCTGCTATGAAATTTCAATCATATATCTTTATATTTGACAGAGATATAGCTTAAAATGTTTTTATTGGGACACTTTATAATACCCATATATAAAAGTGGGCGTGGTCTTCAACCGATTTTGGCAATTTTTAGTCCAAACATTTGCCTAAGTAAGTATATCACGCATACCGAATATTATCGATATATCTTCAACGGTTTCTGAGTTATGACTCATTAAACTCAAATGTTTACCCCTTAATAAGTGGGCGTGGCACCGCCCATTTTCCAAAATTTTTGTGTCTTTCGTTTTATGTCCATAGTTGTACTCCTGCCACAAAATTTCAGTGATAGATCTTTATATTTGACAGAGATATCGCTTAAAATGTTTTTATTAGGCCCCTTTATAGTTCACATATATAAAAGTGGGCGTGGCCGTCAACCGATTTTGACAATTTTCCGTCAAAACGTGTGTCTTAATAATAATATAATACAATGGCGCTATTATAACTCTGACGAGTTTTATGGCCGAGCTTCTCTCCCAATTCGAGGTGTGCTCCTTTTTGTTTTTCCTACTAATTGGGTGGACCTACAGTTTTATGCCGGCTCCGAACGGTGAATGCATTTTTTGTGAGAAGCTTTTTCATGGCAGAAATACACTCGGAGGGTATGCCGTCCACTGCCGAGGGGTGACCGCTGCTCTTAAAAAACCCAATAATTGGATTTTTACTAATTAGAAAAATTTGTTTGGCTCGGACCGTGGTTTGAACCCGAGACCTCTGGCATAGCAGGCGAGCACTCTACCCACTGCACCACAGCGGCCACGTGTGTCTAAGTAAGTAAATAACGCGTACCAAATTTCATCGATATACCTTCAATGGTTTCTGAGTTATGACTCATAAAACTTTCAATGTTTGACCCTTAATAAGTGGGCGTGGCACCGCCCATTTTCCAAAATTTCATCAAATTTCGTCTTAGGGGCCTGAGCTCAACACGTGGGTAAAATTTGATCACTCTAGCTTTAATAGTGACTGAGATACCAAATTTCCGATTTTTTCTATATAGGAAAAGTGGGTGTGGTCATGGTCCGATTTCGCCCATTTTCAATACCAACCGTCCCAGTCTCGATACCAACTTGCATTTCAAATTTCATCAAAATATCTCAATTTTTGCGCGAGTTAGAGTGTTTACAGACGGACGGACGGACGGACATGGCTCAATCGATTTCTCTTTTCACCCCGATTATTTTTATATATATAAGTCTATATCTATCTCGATTATTTCATTCTGTTACAATCCACCGTTATGTGATTAAAACTATAATACTCTGTGTACTAGTACAGCTAAGTATAAAAATACCAAAGAAATAATATTCATATTAGTGCTGGAAAACCATCGATAGTGGTCCCATCGATGGACCATCGATAGTTTTAAAGGCAACCATCGATAGTATTGATGGTTTAATATATGTACGTAGGTGGCCTATTAAAGGGAAATGTGGTACTCAAACATTTCATGCATATATACATACATACATATGTATGCATGTACATATGTACTTACGTTCCCATATTTAAAAGAAAAATATAAATTTTTATTAGAAACATATTATAAAATTAATAGAAACCCAAAGTTTATGTAGAAAGTTCAATACAAAAAATAAGTCAATATATATATATTCAAAGTAAGAATACTACATACACGCATTTGTACGTATACAGTTGTCCACAAAATAATAGAAGAGCCGAAATCAAAACCTTAATTGCTCTATTCTCAATAAAAAAACCGTTTTATTTGCAAATTTTTTTCATAAAATTATTCACTAGTCTTTAATTTATATACACACAGCCTACATATTCCAATCAAGTACCTTAAAATTATAAATCTCAGTTTTTTTGATTAATGTTTTAACAGAGGTTGTAGTTATGTACCAAGTAAAATACTATCG
Source organism: Urophora cardui (assembly GCA_960531455.1). NCBI lineage: Eukaryota > Metazoa > Arthropoda > Insecta > Diptera > Tephritidae > Urophora > Urophora cardui. The sequence goes on along the minus strand of OY482672.1, from coordinate 29,774,768 downwards.
ATGGTTAAAAAAAACCATCGATTATCGCTATGGCATCGGCCCCATCGATAGTATCGATAGTTCAATCGATGGTTTTCCAGCACTAATTCATATGTACATATGTATGTAGCTATGTATATGAATATAAATACCTTTGTTTTTCCAATGCAATATGAACTGTACAAAATTTGCTACCAAAAGTCACTTTTTCCGTGTTTTGTAAGAAATTGAATGCCAAAACCACAAGTCAGTGCCAAGCTCATGGCTGAAATACTTAAAATTATACTTACATAGCATGCTCAGCAACATACTGTTATGTTATACATACATAACAGGTTTGTCTAATGAGACCAAAAATAGAGTAAAGCAGCTCAGGTTAGATCAAAATAGTGCAGCTGTCGAAAAACAAATAGAGCAACTCAGAGCAAACATTTCATGAAACGCTTTTTATGCAGCAATTATGAAAACATTGGACTGATTGACATTTCAATCCGGCTTTACATAAATTCACCAAAAAAATTGAGAAAACAACACCACTCTATGTCCATAATTTTCCCTTTTTCATTTTGAATATGCAGACTTACCATTTTTTGTTTGTTTTTTTTCCAAGGCAAATTCATTCATATGGTAATGGTAAGTGAACAGCTGACTTCCTCTTCTTCTCGTTTTTAACTCCCGTGTACACAGTGATGGGCGAGTCCGAGATGTTTTATTCGATTCTCTCGATTGTTGAAACATCTCGAATGCTCTCGATGGTTTTCATTCGTATTCGAGTCAAGTCGTAATTGGCCGTCAGTCGAAACAATCGCTAAAACGTCTCGGACTCGCCAATGATTCCTCTCGTTTTCAAAGCAACCCTACATTTCGGACTCGCTGCAAAAAATACATAACATTTGTTGTTGCCGCTTGAATATCAAAAGTGCTTAAAAAAGTATACAGTGGTACAAATATATTGCCGTTGTTACTGCTCGTAAAATTAATTTGTTTCGTAAGCGTCTCACTTCAGAAAATTTATTAATGTATTAATGTTTAAATAATTAATTGTATTTATTAAGCATGATACTCTTTAATTGTGATTGCAAAAATGCAGCGTCTATATATAGCATATTTTTCAATTTGGTTCATTTATTTACATATGTATTTGCCTCACTTCCATTAACAATCCTACTTTCTTCATCAACAACACTCATTCAGTTTAGTTTATCAACTAAAACAAATCATCAAAACAACAGCCGGCCCGCCGACTCGGAACAGTCGCAAAAACATCTCGCTTGTGTAGTCGAGATGTCATCGAAACAACCTCCGACTCGCTGACTCGGAACAATCGCAAAAACATCTCGATTGTGTAGTCGAGGAGCGAGTCAACTTTTGACTCGATTGTGATTTTGCAACGATGGCGATTCTCTCCATTGTCTAAACATCTCGGACTCGCCCATCACTACGTGTACAGAAGAAGAATACAGAAGAATGTCATACAAAGAAATATTTGACTTTGAGTTTGACATGACAAAAACTTAAAGCGAATCGAGGCGAATATTGCCGAATTCGCCCTGCCATTACCATAAAATGAATTTGCCTTGTTTTTTTTCAAATTCCATTTATTTATTTTGTTGACAGTTGTCAAAAAAAAAAACAAATTTTTTACTGCTCTAACTCTGAATTTTTATACCATGCTCTAACTTACTCTACAAAAAAGCTAGAGCAAAAAATTTTGCTCTAGATCTGTTTAGAGCAGGCTCATGAAACAAAATGTAGAGTAAATCAGAGCAAGTTAGAGTACGAAAAATTGTCATGAAACAATCTAGAGTAACCTAGAGCAGTTGAGTAAACAAACCTAATATATGTACATAAACTGGGCAAATGATCATGTAATGCATGCGATTATTCTGCAGGTTTTCACAGAGTTTCTTTAAATAATAGTTTTGCTTTACATTGCGTTAAATGTGTGCTTCCAATTACTATTTTTCATTACAAAAATACAGGGACCGATTTTAATCGTTATTTTCATTTCTTCGGATGAAAAAATCATTATGAAAACTTCGTTAACAATAAAATGCTAGTATGCCGATATAATGATTTTAGCACATTCTATCCAAATATGAGCCCATCTTTATTCTAAAGATTTTTATTTTTTAAATTTTTAAATAACCATTATTTACGATTTTTATTTTTTCGATCAAAAATAATTTTTATTATTGAATTTAAATTTTTCCGATGAAACTTGATCGATATTTTATGATTTTTATTTTTTCGATCAAAAATAATTGTTATAATTGGATTTAAATTTTTCCGATCAACTTTAATCAATATTTTTTTATTTTTTCTCCGATCATAGTAAACTTTTTCAAACGTTAGTGAATCCTATATTTGATGGCTTGAAGTTGACGATTGTGCCAACATTGGTGCAGTTCTATTTGAGAATAAAATTTGCAAAAAAAAAACAAGTTTTTAGAGTTTATTATAATCGGAAAAATTTAAATCCAATAATAAAAATTATTTTTGATCGAAAAAATAAAAATCATAAAATATCGATCAAGTTTCATAGGAAAAATTTAAATCCAGTAATAACAATTATTTTTGATCGAAAAAATAAAAATCATAAAATATCGATCAAATTTCATCGAAAAAATAAAAATCAAATTATAACGATTAAAAATGATTTTTTTTTATGAAAATGATACTCGTTACGGTCCCTGCAAAAATACAAAAATTCATATCAAGAAACATTCTCTTTGCGAAAGGCACACCGTTTTTATATTTCAAAGAAGTTTTGCAAAAAGGAAACAGATATCACAGAAAAAGGAAATTATTTTGCCTTTTATGCAAAGACCGTCAATAAAAATACATACATGCATACATACGAAAAAGTGCGCGCCACGAGTTATGTATATAAATAATATATACTACGAGTATATACCAACTTATTTAAATTATTTGAAAATACCTGCTTGCTGTAAAAGCGTATGTCCTGTTGAACTTCAACAGTTGAAGTGCTTTAATTTGTCTCTTCACATGTTTTATGTCTTTTACTAGCAGAATGGTTCGTATAAGTAACTAAGTACCATGTATAAGAAATTTATTACATGTGAGTAGTCTACTCTCAAAAGTCTCTATGTGATTTTTTTTCGATATCAATTTTTTGATGGTATGTGTACCAATATTTAAAGCTGTACAATGTTCATTAAAAATTTATTGCAAAACATTTCCGTATTATGAAAACAAGCATTAAATAGAAACATACTCCTTTAAAAGTATCTATATTTAATTTATACACTTTCAAAAGTTTCTATGTTTTATTTAACTACTATGTGAACAAATATTATCTCAAAACTAGCTATGTAAAACATAAGCTTTCAGGCATTAACAAAAAATATTCAAATAAAATAGAGCTTGAGGCCGCAGTGGTTTTTTCTAATTTGTGGCTTAACAAGAAAAATTTACATAGGGGAGTCATAACGCACCTAAATCATAAAGTGACACAACTCAAAATTTTTCGAAATCGGGATTCTTTCATAAATCGAAACACAGAATATATCTCTAGCGGCTGCCAAAAAATCTTTTTCATCAGAGTCTTTTCCTATATCACTGCCTATAAAAAATTATATGTAAGTTTTTTGGCACTCCAGAAAATTTTTTCATTTTGAGTTGTGTCACTTTATGATTTATGGTGCGATATGTAGAATTAAGTGTAAGCCTCAATAAAAATACTGCCTCTATCCTTCGTCGCCATTGGCAAAATTTTATGCGCTCGCTAGTACAATTGGGGTATTTCACTAACAAAATCAGTGTTTAAAAAACTGGCATAAGTTTCATTTCTGTTGATTTTGATTTTGATTCCGCTTTAAAAAATCAGAAGTCGCAGTTAATCAATATGAAAAAATATGAAAATGAACGATTTTGCCTGATTTTGATTTTGCGCTGATTTCATATTGCTCAAAATCAAAAGCAGCCAAATATCAAAATTAGCGAATTTGCCTGATTTTCATTTTGCGCTGATTTCATATTGCTCAAAATCAAAAGCGGCCTGATTTCAAAATGAACAATTTTGCCTGATTTTGATTTTGTGCTGATTTCATATTGCTCAAAATCAAAAGCGGCCTGATTTCAAAATGAACAATTTTGCCTGATTTTGATTTTGTGCTGATTTCATATTGCTCAAAATCAAAAGCGGCCTGATTTCAAAATGAACGATTTTGCCTGATTTTGATTTTGCGTTGATTTCATTTTGCCTTAAAATGAAAAGCAGCCAAATATCAAAATTAGCGATTTTGCCTGATTTTCATTTTCTGCTAATTTTGATTTTGTGCTAATTTCATATTGCTAAAATCAAAATCAGCCAAATATCAAAATCAATGCTTTCACAGTTTTGCTATTTACGCTTACATGCGCATACATACATATGTATGTATACAATCGTAATACCCCTGCAGTAAAAATCCGCAATGAATCCTTAATGAATCACTGATGCAATTCACCTATGACGAGGAGGCATCAGTGAATACTTTCATATAAAGACTGATGAATTTTTCATATAAATAGTTTGCTTTCCTCAGAAAAAAAAACAAGAACAAATAAAAATATACTGAGTTATGACGACAGTGATGAATATTCAACAAAAAATCATCACTGATCCTTCAGCAGTGAAACAAATTTACTGCAGGGACAGAGGGTAAGAAATTACGTACATACACACATGTGTTCATGTAAGCGTAAATAGCAAAACTGAGAAAGCATTGATTTTGATATTTGGCTGATTTTGATTTTAGCAATATGAAATTAGCACAAAATCAAAATTAGCACAAAATGAAAATCAGGCAAAATCGCTAATTTTGATATTTGGCTGCTTTTCATTTTGAGCAATATGAAATCAGCGCAAAATCAAAATCAGGCAAAATCGTTCATTTTGAAATCAGGCCGCTTTTGATTTTGAGCAATATGAAATCAGCGCAAAATCAAAATCAGGCAAAATCGTCATTTTAAAAAGCGACGAATATCAAAATCAAATAAAATCAAACATTTCACGACTTTTGCTAATTCCGACTGCAGTTTTTTAAAAACTGAACAAAATCACTAACTGAGCAGCAAGCAAACATTTGGTGCGATAATTTTGGGCCATCGCATTTTTGTACATATGTACATATGTATATACTTGAGAAGTTCTCATGAAATTGCTCAAACATTTTTTTGTATGTAAATAGTTAAAATACGAAAAAAATTTGGCATAAAAGCAGAAGTGAGAGTGCATATTTCAGTTTTCTGCCAGTGCACATTCTGTTCTGAATTGTATACATATGTATACTTAATCGAATGTACATACCCACCAAAAAATTGCGCCTTATACCTATAAGACTTATTTCGTTGAAGAAAATAAAAAATAAAAATATAACCGGGACCTGCGCTCGTTAAATAAAATAAGTATATAAGCTTTATGATTTAATGCAATAAAATTGTAACCAAGGCATTTGAATTATATAGAACTTAACTTATACCATACCTGAATTTGCTTAATCCATGTCATCAGACCCAAGGTTTCTCTCTCTCTCTCTCTCTATCTCTATCTCTATCTTTATCTCTATCTCTATCTCTATCTCTATCTCTATCTCTATCTCTATCTCTATCTCTATCTCTATCTCTATCTCTATCTCTATCTCTATCTCTATCTCTATCTCTATCTCTATCTCTATCTCTATCTCTATCTCTATCTCTATCTCTATCTCTATCTCTATCTCTATCTCTATCTCTATCTCTATCTCTATCTCTATCTCTATCTCTATCTCTATCTCTATCTCTATCTCTATCTCTATCTCTATCTCTATCTCTATCTCTATCTCTATCTCTATCTCTATCTCTATCTCTATCTCTATCTCTATCTCTATCTCTATCTCTATCTCTATCTCTATCTCTATCTCTATCTCTATCTCTATCTCTATCTCTATCTCTATCTCTATCTCTATCTCTATCTCTATCTCTATCTCTATCTCTATCTCTATCTCTATCTCTATCTCTATCTCTATCTCTATCTCTATCTCTATCTCTATCTCTATCTCTATCTCTATCTCTATCTCTATCTCTATCTCTATCTCTATCTCTATCTCTATCTCTATCTCTATCTCTATCTCTATCTCTATCTCTATCTCTATCTCTATCTCTATCTCTATCTCTATCTCTATCTCTATCTCTATCTCTATCTCTATCTCTATCTCTATCTCTATCTCTATCTCTATATCTATCTCTACCTCTATCTCTATCTCTATCTCTATCTCTATCTCTATCTCTATCTCTATCTCTATCTCTATCTCTATCTCTATATCTATCTCTATCTCTATCTCTATCTCTATCTCTATCTCTATCTCTATCTCTATCTCTATCTCTATCTCTATCTCTATCTCTATCTCTATCTTTATCTCTATCTCTATCTCTATCTCTATCTCTATATCTATCTCTATCTCTATCTCTCTCTCTGAGAAACAAGCTTATTTGTAAGGTTTGTAGTAAAGGTACGGCCTTGTAAAGTAAGGCATAAAACAGGCCTTATAATAAATCATTACAGAGTGTGGTTTAGCCTTTTGTTCAGAGATATAATACACACAAAATAAGGCTTTCGCAAGCCCTAAACTTATTTTAACGCTTATGTAGCATATAAAACTTATATATATAAGAATATAATAAGGTATTTTATAAAAATTTGATTTTTATCCGAATTTTACAGAAGTGGCAGAAGGCGTCTCTCTCTCAAAGAGCATTTGTAAGATTGGTCGGCTCTGCATAGTAAGGTATAAGTAAGAATGTAAATAGAGGAAATTGCCCGGCCGGTCATTTAAGATAAAAAGAGCAAGCGGCGCTGCTGACGTATTCCTTATTTCTTACATCCTTTTTCACAGGGCATTGAGGCTCTGAAATACAGGGGCGCTTCTTTTATATGTATGTACATAAGTTCATTTATATGCATGTAGGTATGCACGTATGATCATGGAATATTTATTAAATTTATTTTTTGGCAAATTTTCGTGCGAAAGTTTCACATTTTTTTTGTTCATTTCAATTATTTCTTTTTAGCTTTTGTTTTTTTTTTTTTGGTTTTAAGTTTATAGCTTGTGAGTTCCCCTACGCTTTTTGTTTTAAAACACATCCGTTGAGTACATATAAATATATATATGTAAATACTCTTGTATTTATGCTCACTTGGAACTCACTGAACCAAATGTGCCCCAATAAAAATGCAACAAAGCCAGTTGCACAGCCACAACCATTCATACTTGGTGTATATTTTGTACGCGGTACGTGTTGCCATTCGCTTTCCGCAAATACATACATAGCCCATACACATATGTATACTTATATGTATATTTACTTAAGTTTTTTTTAATACTTTCTTTTTACATATGTATAAGTGCATGCATACATATATGTATGTACAGGGCCGCCGAGAGAAAATCCAGGCCCGGGGTCAAAATAACTAAAGGCCCCCATACTAATTGAACAAATTCTCAAAATCAAAATTCAATGAATATATAGTTACGAACTTTAATTTATCTATACATGGCCGCTGTGGTGCAGTGGGTAGAGTGCTCGCCTGCTATGCCAGGCTTCTGTTTTAGCCACTCAAAAAAAAAAAAAAATGGACGTGTTTTTGTAGCGTCCGGAACGCAGTTTAAGTGGCTAAAACAGAGGCATTAAACTAAATTTCTGTCGCTAACATACTTTAATCATTAGCTGTGGCCTAAATCTTTCCTTTTATCATAAAACGATACAATATTTCGCGATATTTCTGCCTCAAAGGTTCAAAAAATCGTGCGAACATACCGTCCGAAACGCCCAGGATATACCCATATCGCTGTATAAGAATTTGCATCATACCGAATTTTTCTGTTGCAACAGAAAACGAATTCAAATTTATGCTGCAAAGTCGACGCCAAAAACCAACAATTCCTTAAGTGGGGTGCAGACACTTTAAGAGATTTATAAAATTTGTTGAAATTTAAAATGATTGCTATCTACGAAAGGTGATTAAAGGTGTTGTTCATTTATTTTCTGTAAGCAAAAACTTGGATATCATTTTGAGATTCCCGGGCCCTCTAAAGCCCGGGCCCGGGGCAATTGACCCCCTCAGCCCCCCCCCCTCTCGTCGGGCCTGTGTATGTATGTATATTTATAACCAAGTCAACAGTAGTAACTCATTCAATGAGTTGACGCGCCTTTTCTGAGTTGGTTTTGTTGATTGCTTGGCCGGTTCCGTTCAGTTCAGTTCAGTTCAGTTCAGTTCAGCTCCCCTTGCTTACTTTGTGTCAGCTTTCGCGGTTGCCACTGTTTACCACTGTTTACCGCTGTTACCGCCTCTATTTAATACCACATTCACTTTGATATGCGAGCGAGCGTCTTTTTAATACATTCTTAATAATGCCTTGGCTTTCGATGTGGCCGCCATAACACTTACATATTTATGTACATATATTTGCAAATAAAAGAAGAGAGTGGTTTCGCTGTGCTGTGGAAAAAAATTAATAAAAATACATAAATAAATATCGATATATAACCAATAGGGAAGCTAAAAATATGCAAATCCATATTATAACCTAAAATGTATATTTACGCCAATATGCATATTCGTGCGTATTTTGGCACTTAATCGAGTAATATCAAAAAATACTTATTAAACTGACAACATATTAAACTTGAAATGGAATACATACATACTATGTATATGTGTACATCTTTTGAGCATATTTCAGGTATTTTACAGGCATAAATGCTTATAATGCGATTTTTTCGTGCATATTTCTGAGCATATTTCAGTTATTTTTTGGACATACTAGCATGCATATTTTGACATTTTTCGTGCATATTTTTAGCTTCCCTAATAACACTGCTCTACAGCCAAAAAATACTCTGAACGCGACCATCCTTTCTATATGTAAAATCGGTCGCTGATTCCGAAAATCGGGTTCATTTTTAATTCTATGGGAAGGTTTTTGAAATATCGGCAATTTACCGTTATTTGGCCAATGAGTCCACTTAATCCTGTATATCTCTTTAACACAGTGAGTTATCTTCCTTAGGGTGACACCAAACGAAAGAAAATTAAATTTCCTTTTTACGGTTCCTATAACATTTTTCTCTAACTCGTATAGTTTCTGAAATATTGACGATTAAATTTGAATTTTTTCGATTTTTTACGATTTTTTGAAGAAAAAATTGATTTGTCAGACAATATCTTTAAAACCAATGTCTTCACCTTCGGTTTTACTCTTTTACGTGAAGCTCCATTCTATTGGGAAAAATATAAGCTATCAACGAAGAAAATCCATGGTAAAATGGAAAAGTTATAGGCGATCAAGTAAATACAGCCAAGTCGCGCAGTGCCTCTGCACGGGTATATTCTATGCATGTTATACCCGTAAACGCGCTTGTATCTACTGCGCTGCCAATGTGCTGCTACTGCAGATGTGTAGGTATTGGTACAATATGCATAGAATGTAGAAGTGGACCCATTGGCCAAATAACGGTAAATTGCCGATATCTCAAAAACCTTCCCATAGAATTAAAAATGAACCCGATTTTCGGAATCAGAGACCGATTTTACATATAGGTAGGATAGTCACGTTCAAAGTACAGACAAAAAATTTCATTTTGTGATCCAGTGTAATCAAGCATTGAGTTAATGAAAAAGGCAAAACATTTACAGCTCGTGAATTTTGCAATCAAGTGGAGGAAGTTGTGCTATTTGTTGGCATTGCGATTTTGAACTTTCGAGCACGAAGTTATGGGTAATAAAAAGGTGATGGATGGTATAGCTTACGAATGGAACAAATGCTAATACAGTAATAGTACAGATGACCAGTCTGAGTTCTTTTTAAGGTGAGTTGAAATTTTAACATAGTAGCTGAAAGTGTAATTAATTTAAGTAGAATATTATGTATAAAATAATCCAATGAAATTTGTCCCCTCAGACTTATACAGGGCAGTTTAATTAAGATTTTTTTCTAGTATATTTTGATCTTCTTGGAATGGAATTGTAGTTGGCCGGGAAAACTAAGTCTTTCCCGAACACTCAGACATATTTCCCCATTGTACTTCACACTCAAAAAAAAATTTCTCTCGATCAAAGTCATAATTTTCCTTATTTTGAACACGCGTCAGAATACAAAATTTTCTTTGTTTTATGTAAATTTTCTCAAAAATGTGGAAAAAACATAAAAAAACTTTCAAACAAATTCGTTGCCATGGGGATTTGTATGGGAATTTAATTTCTCAAAATTAAATAAATCAAGTCTTCAAAACAAGGAAAGTTGGGAATGGAATGGCGCTTAAAGGATTTTTCATTATTTTAATGTATGAATTTTTTCAAAACAAGTATATGAAACCATGGTAACGCATGTAACAACAATATTTTATAAACCTTTTAACATGTTTTAAGGGAAATTTACTCAAAACAAAGAAAGTAGTGTTCAAAATAGGTAAACAATTTCTTTGACCCCTCCATATATTTTTTTTCTCTCAGTGTAGCGAAAGCTGGACAGTTGCAGAGGAAATGCTGTGTGCTGTCATCGTCGTACTCCTCCAAACAAGTTAAGCATAATGAGCTCTGGATAACGAGGTCCTTTGTTGTTCCGATAGACTATTATTTCTGACTTTTATGTATCATCTTTGTGGCAATCAGTAGCTTCTTATGCAGTGACGACAACTTAGACTATTTCCACAATGTGGTTTAAGAGTGTGAAGAAGAGCAGTTACTTTCCGTTACTTACCACTAACTTACTAAATATTTCTTTTTTGTACATAAAAAATAAATAAAACATTTCTTTAGTTTGTTACATTTTTAAATTATTTATTGAATTCTGTTTTTGTTGGTTTCTGTGTATTATTTTACATACGAGTATTACAGATGTAAATATTTTTTTTCATTTTACAGTTAGTTATCCCTCACAGTTACAATGAACATAAATAATTTCTTTTATTTTAAATAAATTTCAGTTGTGCTGCAGCAAATGCTTCTGCTTTCGTGCCTTTCAAAGCACACACATTCATTTTATGTACATAAATAGTAGAATAGTAGTAGTTAGAGTTTTGTTCGGTCAACAACATACATATGTATTTCCGTTTCCGTTTTTCTTTAATTTTTTTTTGTTGCATTATGCAACAACAAAACACATTTTTGTTGTTATTTATGTACTTATTTTGAAAAAGAAAACGGCAAATAAAAATTATAGTGAAACGGCAACTTTTTTTTCTTTTTTAGATTTTCACGCTCGGCTAAATAAAATGCAACAAAACAAAAATGTGAAATGTGTGTAAGAGCGACTCTTCTCCAAATTCAACAAAAAAAAAAGTGTTTACGAGTAAGAAAATCTCTTTGACTATTTGCCTATGGTATGCATTGCTGTTTTCCTTTTTGTTTTTGTTTTTGCTGTTTTTTGTTGTGTTGAGATAAAAATGCAGAAAATTATTTTTCTTTGAATTGTTTAGATATGCATGTTTTCTTTTCTTTTATGATTCCTTTTAATACAAATTCAAATTATAGTCTTTGTGCTGTATTTTGATGCATTTTGTGATACCTAGTATAATCTTTTTCTGCAAACAATTGAATTTGAGTTTCGAAGTAATTTTCTGATGATTTTATAGTTGAAAAATTGTTTGATGGTTGAGCAGACAATTGTGTTAAGTGAAAATTTTGAATTTTTCAGGAGTGTATTTTGTTTCTTCACACCGAAACATAAATAATAAAATTAGATTCTCTTTAGTTATTCTGGCATGAGAAAAATATGAGAACTAACGAGTTGCAGCCTTGAAAGCACAAAATATATGCTACAGAATAAAAATGTACACTTAACACAAATGTACGCCCAATCAACGATGTAAACGACAAAAATTAGTATAAAATGCAAAGATTTGTACATTTTTAGTAAAAAATAAAAAAGTTAAAGATTTGGACCAAGCCTGGCCAAGCAATCTGTCAAACGGAGCCATACAAAAATAACTTCCTAAACAACAACATTCTTCCCGGAAAATGTGCCCAAGTGATTTTTTGTGCGCCATATAGAGCCACTGCAACTTTTTTCAATAAATTGCCAAACGTGCTACATCACAATTTTGTATCTAAATTTCCTTTTTGTGAAATTAATTGGCAAACTTTTTCGTAATTTTATTTTCATTTTTATTTTAGTGTTGCTTTTGAACTATTTTGTGTGTGTGTGTGCTTTTTGTTTGTTGCTTTCTCATAGTTTTAGCAAATACGAAAAGTTAGTTAGACTTAAAGTTCTTTCTTTACATATATGTATTTATTGACATAATAACTAAATGCTATAAAATGGAGTATATAGAAATATATATATAGATAAAAAAAACATATACTTGCCATACATAAATATAGATATATAATTATAAAAACTATAAATTCAGTAAGTATTTAGAGCGCATTTTTTTGTTAGGTGGGGCAAGCTGTTTTGGTTAAAAATTTATTTCTTGTTTTTGTTTTTGTTCTTTTTCTTTTATATTTTACGCAAATAATTTGTGTTGCTTTAGTTAAAAGCATGTCTACACGGCTCATAATTCGTTCTTCAAATAAATCGATAAATGATTGGCGAATTGACTACGCCTACTACACGATTACTCGATGCCAGCTTGAGTTCTTGTTCTTCCTTGCTAATTGTAACCTGTCATTGCATGTGACAGATTTCGTTACTTTTTTGTCGTAATTTTAGCCTAATTCGTGGGATAATTCAGAGCGCATCCCGTTATATTGAGCGTGTTCGCTCTCAAAAGTTTTCGCTCAAAAATTGTGTATGCAATTTAACCTGTTTCAGCAATTAATTTGAGTGTAAATGACGATTGGCACACCGAATTATGTTCCGTGTAGACCTGCTATAATCTTCCATTAACTATCTAGCTAATGGTGTTTATTTTCTGATTTTATTTGTGGTTTTGGTTTAATTAGTTGTTTTTACTGAAAACTTTTGAGGCATTAGCCTCAGTGCCTTAATTGCCTTGACAGCCTTTTTTAATGTTTTAGCCAAACGCCTCTTCTTTGCACAATTTTCACACACATTTTTATTTAAATTAAAATTTTTATATGTATTCTCTTTTTTCCTCAGCTATACATAGTTAATAGAGTGTTGTGCTTTTCTTTCTATTTTTTTTTTTTAATTTTAGTATTATTATTTTAATACGAATAAAAGCATTTTCTTTTTGTTTTTAAATTTCCGCTTTCATTTCTAAATTGCCTGCCGTTTTGGGTTTTCTTTTTTTTTTCTATTTCCAGCTGCAGACGGATTTTTCTTTCGCATTTGTTGTATTTATTTTGCAGTGTTTTGCTCTACTTTTTAGCTATTTGTCATGGATTTTAATTATTTACTTTTTGTATTATGTGTTAAACTTAATACATACACAAATACACATCTACGGCATTGCAATGAATATCCACTCAAATAAATAGTAGCCCATTTTGTATATGTATATTTTTTCTAGCGTTTTCAATTTACAATTTTCATTTTGCTACTATGCATTTAGCTATCTTTGCTTTGGCTTGTTTGTTGTTGGTTTAAGTTTTTATTATTATCACTTATTACTGTTGTGGCTCTTGCTGTAATTGTTGCTCTTCATTTTCAATTTAGCTACTAAATACAATGCATAAAATTCACAATTGTAAATAGTACACTGATATTCAAAAATAATATTTGGTTTCATCTAAATAAAGCTTTACCTGTTAAACAATAGCCAGTAGTACTGTTGTTTTTGTTTTCAACATGAATGGAACTAGTTTGCAAATTTTAAAATGGTTAACTAACAAAAACAAATGGAGTAGCAATAGAGCTAGATACATACATATGTATGTCCATTCAAACCTTTCATTCTTTCAAGTGTCTGCGGAAAAATTGCGTTGCTTTTGGTAAAAAATGGCGCAAATTTGAATTCAGATAAAAAAAAGACTAGATTTAAAAACCACCACTAAACTGAAGCTGGAATCGAAATAAAAATTAAATACCTTAAAGCATGTCTACACAGTTGGCTCCCCAAATATCCGATAAATGGCTAGTGAATTGTTTTGTTTACACCATCGTTCGTTACTCAAATTACCAGCTTGAATTTTTGTTCCTTCTTGTGAACTATTGCTTAGCATTCCGATAAAAAATAGACAGGGTAGCGATTTCAGCTTGATTGGTGAGATAATTCCTTTTCGATTGATGGGTTTCAAAAGAGAGAAGAGTTCTTCTTAAGATTTATGGACATTGTTCAGGGGTTAAAAATCCAGCAGCTGCGTTGGGCAGGTCATGTCGTAAGAATGGATGGATGTTCTCTGGCCCAGAAAGTATTTCGATCGAAATAAGCTAAAGGCAGAAAAAAAGGGAGACCGCTACTGCGTTAGGAAGAAGCTGAAGAGACTGACTCGGATTCCGAAGCACGAAACAGAAATGACTGTCGCGCTTTATGGGACTCGCCAGAATCGTCTGGACGGTTACGCGCCAATTAAGAAGAAGAAGAAGAGGAAGAAGAAGTAGAAGAAGAAGAAGAAGAAAAAGAAGTAGAAGAAGAATAAGAGTCCCAAGTGGGAGAGCGAATTACTTCCTGTATACAAATGCTTCTTTAAGTAATTATCTCATGGTTTAAGGATGCATTACATACATCTGTTTGTCCATTCCTCCAATAAGTGCTTGCCGAATACGTAAAACTGCTACTGGGTATGCAATGCTTAATTTTAGCCAAACATAGACTTCCTGCTAAGCTTTTATGTTTATGATTTTTTTTTTGCTGAAATAAACATTAATTTGCACGCGCTGCTTTTGTGTATTATTTTTTCATTCGCTTTGAATCTAGATATAATTTCAGTTTTTTTTTTTCCTTTTTGAAGTATGCATATTAGGCTTTACAATGTTTTTCAGAGCGAAATTTCACAATTTCAATGTATGTATATCGTCGTTTAAACTGCATAACCGCCTAAGTGAAACTTTCATACCTACCTAATCGATTTCTACATGTGCCAAAAATTATATTTACCAACCCATAATTTCTGACGCCGAGCGCCACGACTTGCGCGTTCAAAATGACATTGGAAGGAAATATAGAACTTCGCAAGACTAATGCTTTGAGTTTGGAGCGATAGAGCATACAAATCCCAGCTTGGTAAAAATGTCTGTTGGGTGGTTATGAAAGTTTCACTTAGGGGTTATGCAGTTGTTACCACATAAATTTATAAACTGTTACAATTTGATTTAAAATCACTTTTTGCCTAATTTAATATTTTTTTTCAATAAATTTTCAATAGTTTTCGGTTTTTGCTTTCTTGTTTTTTTGTTTTTGTTTTTTTTTTTTTGTTTAAATGCTAGGACCCGTACTAATAATAGTGTAATACTTTTATTTAATTTCTCTAATATAAGTAGCAACAAATGTAGTATTTGCATATACATATAAATATACATATGTATACATAAACACATAAATATGTATATGCACATATATTTATTTATTAAATCAATATCTATATATTTTTTATATGTATATGTATTTTATAAGCTTTCACATTTAATTTTCACCAATTTATGTTTCTATTAAATTATTACCTATATATTTCTGTTTATATGTATGTATGTATTTTTATATTAAAATTTTTTGCCTACATTTTTCGTTTCAAATAAATTTGGCATTCGTCTGTGGAATAGTTGGCAAACAGTCGTAGAAATATCGAGGAAGTCGGTTTCGCCTTTAAGCAAACCAAATAATTTTATTTTCACTTAGTCGTAGGCATCAGCAACCAAGCAGAAATGGAAATACATACATATATAATAAATTTAAGCTGCATATTTATTTATATAAATGCAATTTTTTTTTATATCATTTGAAGTGTTGAATTTTTTGAGAGATTTTAGAGATATCGTCCTACAAATGCTGCCAATTTGTTTGCGTAAATTGAATCAAACTTGAAAGGCAGCGATACGTGCACGATTGCCGGTCTCTTTGTCAGCAAGCCGATTTGTTTAAGGTTAATCAAGGTCAACATGAGATGATACAAAGAAATTTTCGAGTTATTTTAGCATAGTTGTAAGACTTCAGACAAGGCGACTCCCTATTGTTCGACTTATTTAACTTGATGATGGAGAAGATGATTCAGACTGCAGAACTACTGCAGCCAATAACCTATTGGCCTATGCCGCTGATGAGGTTGTCATCATAGGCTTTAAAAATAGCGCTGAATGCTCTGCCTTCTCCAAGCCGGACAAGGAGGCTAAGTTAATGCGTTTGGCGGTCAATGAGGATAAGGCGAAGTAACGTCTGTATTCATACAAAGTCTCCACATATTGGCAGCCACGTCACTGTTGACAGTGTTGTCTATTTGGGAACCAGCATCAACACTGAAAACAATGTTAGCTTGGAAATCCAATGAAGAATCTTTCCTACTAACAAGATTGCCTTTGTACTTTGGGATAAGCGGAAAAATGCAAGTAACTCACACAGCGATGGCAGAAGTGATAGCTATTTCGGAGAAAAACCACTTTGTTCATCATCAGACTTCTTTGTATTAAGTAGGAAATTGAAAAGTAAAGTCATCTTAGGACGAACCAATATCATGTTCTACAAATAGCTCATCGTTCCCGTTTTGATGTACGACGCAGAAGCATGATCGATGTCAAAAACAGGTGAGATGGCACTTGAAGTGTTCGAGAGAAAAGTTCTTCGGAAGATTTATGGACCTTTGCGCATCAGCAAGGGCGAGTATAGACGGAGATTTAATGATGAGCTGTACGAGCTTTATGCAGACATCGATACTGTTCAGCGATTGAAGATCCAGCGGCTGCGTTCGGCAGGTCATGTCGTGAAAATGGATGAAGGCTACGGCTCAGAAAGTATTTCTATCGAAACCCGCTAAAGGCAGAAGAAAAGGGAGACCTCCAATGCGTTAGTGAGATCAGATGAAGTCTGATTGGCGCCGTTATGCACGAAACAGAGACGACTGACGCGCTTTATTGGACTCGACCAGCATCTTCTAGACAGTTAAGCGCCAATTAAGAAGAAGTAGTTAAGTAAAGAACATATTCCTAGCTTTAATGACCTCAAATATTACCCTCAACTATTTCTTTTATTTTTCTGCAGCATTTCGAATTCAAGTACATAAACTTAAGATTAGGCACCATAAACAAATTTTTTATTCAGGAACTTCCAGCAACCAAGCAATGGATAACTTAAAATAAACATTTTTCAAATGCCAGTCCACTAAGTAAGTAATATACAAGCAACCAAAAAGTATTTAATATACTTGCACTTGAACTTTTTCTTCCATCCCATTTACTGCTTTTTATGTTTGAAATTTTTAAATTCTCTATATAAAAACAGCGCCAGCAAAAAATAAATATTTATACACATAAACACTTTTAGCATTCATTTGAAGTACTTTGATGCTTCAGAAACCGCCTGACTACCTAGTTAATTACACGCACAAGCGCACAGATGCCTAGATACATATGTAGATAAAAGCAAGCGCAGCTCCTTTCATTTATACTTTTATGCAGGCGCATACATTTCTTATTTTTCAATTTAATTGGTACTCGCTAAGGAGGCAAGTATTCCTCTATGTGTAAGTATTTTCATACTTACAACTACATAAAATATGCCGGAATATGCCGATAAGCGTGTTTCGCATTACTCTCTTCACATTTCGCACGATTTTCTTGCAATAAACCTATATGTATGTATAGCTGAGTATATAAGTAATACTAATGACTATATGGTTGGCTAAATGCTTAAGTGCGCATGTAATACGAGGAAGTATCATCATCATTTTCAGCGCACATTAGATACAGACTACATTTATTTATGTTTATTTTAATGACCAGCGCCTTGGTAATGGTCTCCTAGCAACCGACTGGCTTGACCTTCGACACTCTCGACAGCTGTCGATGTTGGTAAGCAGTTACTGCTGTCAATTGTGGGCTAAAAAGGGCATTTGACATCACATCACACATGCTTCATCATCATGTACATATATTGAAGGAAAGCGTTAGGACTAAATGCAAAAGGAATAAGAAGGAAATTTAAAAACTTGGAATTATTTGCAGACGCATGTATCGCCTTTATATTTGTATGTATGTATGCAACAGAGCCGTAAAAGATTGCAATCAAATTGCGTTGGTGTCAGAAAAAGTAGATAATTTTGCAATGAACATTGATAGTAAATATAACAATTGCAATAATTTACAAAAATTTTAGTGCAATCAACTTTCATTTAAAATCATATTGATTATATTGGCATATGCGACATAATGCTAGAGACACACATCGTAGTATAGTAGTATTGCGATCTATACCACATATGTGTAACTCTAATATTGTAGTTTAATTGAAAATTTTCATAGTAAAGCCAAATCATACACAGTAAAAATTTTAGTTTAATTTTAATACCATTTTGGTATTTATATATAACAATGCCAAAAAGTATAAAATTAAAACCATTCTGGTTTAAAAAAAAGAAGAGAATATGAGAGACAGAAATTATTCATGGTATCAAGTTAATACTTTTTTGGAATTAAATCAAAACCAGATTTTAATTATTTTTAGAATATTTTTGGTATTAAAAATACTTGAAATGGTATAAGATCTATCCGAAAATTGGAATAAATACTATACTTTTTTGGTATTAAATCAAAACCAAAAATATGTATGTATATAGAAATGCACATTTTATTTCATATATATACACATATACAATATTACAACGATAGAAATTATCACTTAGTCTTTGTTGTTTGTATTCCTCAATAATAGGATGGGCTGCTTCCTTGTCGAATTATACCACCGTCAGTAAAAAAAACTGCTACAGCTATTGGCCTTTGCCAGAGAAATCTCGGCACTGTCGCGGTCTTGCAGGTATATTGTTGCCTCAAGACTGAAAAAAAAAAAATAAATAAAACAAAATTTAGCCTCAAAATATTCACTTAATCTCCGGTATTACTTACTTGATTGTTCCATCATGCATGGTTTTCGGATAATTTGCTTTATAAATTTAATTTCTCCATCGTACCTATTTCACTTTAAAAAACATTTTGTATATACATATTTACATATTTCGACAAATTTTTTTAATACTTTTTTGGTTTTAATTTCAAATCAAAAGTGAGAAAGAGAGAATTTTAATACATTTCAAGATTTTATTTTTAAACCATTTTGGTTTAAACAAAATTGCTAAACTTCCCATAGTTTCAAAATAAGAATTTTTGGTATTAAAATTCATATTTAATTCCAAGAATGATTAAATTAAGTACCAAATGATATTAGAAATAAACTATCATTTTTTACTGTGTAGTATTGATATTATAATATTTCTACCACATGTGTGTCTCAGGCATTACTGAATTGCCTCCAATCGGGATAAAAATGTATATATGACAGCTTCAACTTGTTGTTTTTTTGATTTTAGGGATTAGAGAAAAATTTAATTGGAATTATTTTAATAATTACAGTTAATTTTATTGCAAATAATTTGATTGCAATATATGGAACGTAAATTATTGTTGATTGTAAATTTTTACAATGTTTAGAACATAAATTGTATTTGATTGCAGTTGTCTACTATACAAAATTGAAATAAATTTTAAATTATTGTTAATTGTAGTTTTATAAAATCAGAAAATTGCAATTAATCTTAAATTACTGCTGATTATAGTTTTTTCTATCAAAAATTTAAAAAGTTTTAATTATTGTTGATTGTAGTTTTCTATAAAAAGAAAATTGCTATCAATTTCATATTATTGTTGATTGAAGTTTTTTACAATCAAAGAATTGCAATAAATTTTAGATTATCGTTAATTGTAGTTTTTTTTTACGATCATAATATTGCAATAAATCTTAAATTATTGTTAATTGTATTTTTTACAATTGAAAAATTGCAATCAATGCTAAATTTTGTTGACTGTGGTCTTTTACAATAAAAACATTGCAATCGATTTCACAATTGCAATAAATCTTAAATTATTGTTGATTGTAGTTTTTTGCAATCAAAGAGTTGCAATCAATCTCGAACTATTTTTGATTGAAGTTTTCCACGATCAAAAAATTGCAATAAATTTTAATTTATTTTTGGCTGTGGTATAATCAAAGAATTGCAATAAATTTTTAATTATGGTTGATTGTTGTTTTCCGCGATGAAATAATTGCAATGAATTTTAGATTATTGTTAATTGTATTTTTTTTTGCAATCATAATATTGCAATCAATCCTAAATTATTGATGATTTTATTTCTTTACAATTCGAAAATTGCAATCGATCTTAAGTTGTTGTTTTCTGTAGTTTTTTACAATAAAAAGGTGGAATGGACTTCAAAATTGCAATCAATTTTAAATTGTTATTAACCGCAGTCTTTTACAACAAAAAAAAATTGCAATCGATTTAAAAATATTTTTAATCGCAGTATTTTACGATCAGAAAATTTTTATACATTTGAAATTATTGTTGGTTGTTGTTTTTTACAATCAGAAAATTGCAATCAATTTTAAATTGCTGTTGATTGCAATTTTTAACCATCAGAAAGCTGCAATCCTTAATCAGAAAATTAAATTATTGTGGATTTAATTGTCAATCAAAAAATTTTAATTGCAATAAAATTGGGGGAACAATCATTGATTGCGAAGAGAAATGATTATAAATTTTTAAAGCTCTGACATGTACATATATACATATATGTCCTGGACTTGATAATAGCAGAGCCGTTGCCTTTGATGGAGAATAAAAAGTAAATGGTTTTTCTTTCTTGCCTCTTTGCAAACACAATCAAGCAAGAAGAAGCAAGAAGCGCCCTTGTTATCCACAGCATTTTTAAACCTTCACTTATTTTGCATACAAATTATGTACAAGCACATTTATTTACTTGGTTAAGCATGATTTTTTCTTTACGCGCAACAAATATTTATCGCATGGCGTGCTTTGACTTTTAAATAGACAGCAAAGAAAATCAACACGACTGTCGCGCTTACATACCGACGCCCCATACCCCCCTCGCAACTTGTAAGAAATGATTTATTTCACTGCTTTTTCCTGCTTCCATTTTTTATAACACGTTTTCTATGTTGCTTGTATAGCCTCTACACATACCGCCCCTTCAACAACTTATTCCCTCACAAATACAAATTCATTATAATGATTCCATCGATTCTCCTCCGTATCCACGCCCGGCTTCGGTTCCGCCACCGAGCCCGCCGTACCCGAACCGCAACTGCCCGCCATACGAAAGCCACGCTCGTGCAACATATCGAACGCTTGCTCTATAAAACAATGCTTGAGGAAGAAACGTGACGTATAGCGATCCGGTCCACCGTGATCGGGATCGCGTGACTCATTCAACGTATCACCAAATATCTCACGACACAACGCCACACGCCCACAAACGAGTATACGTGAGAGTTTGCGGAATTTCACATCGGCCAAGCCGTCTTTGCCAAATTGAAAACTGCCACGATAGCCGATGGTGATGCAGCCCGGCTGTTGGCGTCCGTCCGCACCACTGCGCAGGCACTGCAACATGCCGGCCAATTTGAAGTGTTCCGCTTCGCGTTGAAGGCGTTGCCGTTCGCGGAAACCCTCCGGCAGGCTAATCTGCTTATCACGCAAATAGTCGAGTATGTAACGGAAGAGTACACCGTCACGATCGATGAAGTAGCGACCTTTGTTGTCTTTGGTGAGTGTGTCTGTGTTGCCGCCGCTGAAGAGTTCATGCAGCCGTGAAGATTTCTCCTGGAGTAATGTATCGAGTACGGTGGTGTAATGCACACCGCCAACGTTGAGTTCAATGACTTCGGCCATATTGTGTGTGTATGAGTTGCTGGTGCGACTGCTGCTTGGAGTTTCAGTTGTGTGTTGTCACCCCTTTTTAGTGGGTATTTCTTTGGTATGTTTTTTTTTTTTTTTTTTGTAAAAAGTTAAATGCTTTTGTGTTCTCTTCTCTTCACTTCACTTCACTTTCCTTTGCATCATTTATAAATTTACAAAGTATTTTACAACTCTTTCTTTAGTTACTGGAGCACATGTCCTTGTACATGTTTCACTATCACTTTCGTGCTTCATAAACACACAATTACGTTCCACTACACATACAAATTAAGTTATGTACTGCTAAGGCTTTTACTTTCACCTTCAACAATCGATTTGTTGCTTGTGCTGCCCTTTATCACGTACGGCGTGCAGCACTTTTTATGTTGCCTTTTTCGCGTTTAAAATATGCTTACGGCTTTGGCATACATTAAACATACACACAGCTAAACATATAAGCACTTTATGCGGTTTTAAATCGTAGCGTGCGCTGTTCATTTACACCACCTGCAATCACTAAACGTTCGGCATTTGCTGTTTGCTTTTATAACTACAAACAAACATATGCACACACACTGTAGGCTTACTATGTATTAGCAGCTTGTCATCGATTTCTCTTTTCACAGCAACGCTTTTGCCATGCTTTGGCTTTCATTAATTTTTATTTCTATTTTCCCTTCACTAATAACACTTAATTCTTCTTTTCTTCTTGATTTAAAATATCAATATTTACTTCACTCTTTGTTCTTTTAAATTTCTACATTTGCCTGTAGTGCGGCTTTTCTTTCGTAAAACGTCTGTTACCCTTGAGCTTTCGCGCTGAACTAAATTTTGTTTAACAGCAAGGCTAAGCGTAATGCCTGTTGGTTGGTTTGCTGTTTTGCGAGTGAAAATTCCAAATATTTTTATCAACACATTCAATACAACAATACCAGCAACAACACATAAGCACATGCATAGCATTTGGTCCTGCTGTGCGCCAGTGCGTATACGTAACATCAGTGTATTGTTGATAAGCACTCAAAAGTCTGCCAGCAACAGCATTTTTGGCGCTCACATTTCTGCTGAATGCTCTGCGCAAGCAAATTATAAATTTCTCTTTCGCTTTCTTGCTCTCTTCGTACATCTTCTTCCCTTATTCCCACTCTCTCTTTCAACCTTGCTTTTGTTTATTTGAATGCTGGATTGCTCGATGCTGTTATTTTGCACTTTTTTCCTTAACACTCCCACTACGCCGCTGGCTAACAAGTAGCCGAGTGCAGCGTTGCCGTTTGGGTCACTATAGTGGCAATTTGAACCTTTTTTAAAGCCAGGCCACCTGAACCCAACTTTTTGAAAATATGCAATATTTGAACCTTTTTAAAAATTCGGGCCACTTTTGGTCCTTTTTTACTTTCAAAACTATAATTATTAAATAATTTTTAGTTTTTTCTTAAATATAAGAACAAAAACCTCTTTGTTACTATTTTAGTTTGAAGGCAACTCTCCGTTTCGAAAGGGTCTTTATTTAATTTGTTTGCCAACACTACCCTTGAATACTTTGAAATTTGGGCTGTTCGTTAAGATAATGAAAACGCACGGAGCAGCCCAGACACACACAAACACATATAGCGTTCGTTGATCCGTAGGAAAGTGCAAGAAACGTAGGAATTTTACCACAATTTACATTCTTTGCACTCATATTCGCTCTTTTTTGGTAAAATTCCTACGGTTGTTGCACTTTCCTACGGCTCAACGTACGCTATAACAGTTTTTTTTTTTAATTCCTTGCCTTTCTCGAGTTATTCCGTCTGCTCAACGAACAATCATATTAACGCTGCGTTATTGTAGAGAATATTTTAAATTCCATTTTCTTTAAGCATTAAATAAACCACAAAAATATATAAAAAATGAGTTTCAGCTAAAAAAAAAAAATTGGGGCCACTTTTTTTAATTTTTTGGGCCACCTTTTGAAATTTTTGAGCGGCAACACTGGCCAAGTGTGTCTAATGCCTCAGACACACATGTGGTATGAATATTATAATATCAATACTATGATTTGGCTATACTATGAAAAATTTCAATTAAACTACAATATGAGGGTGACACATATGTGGTATATATCTCAATATTATTACTATACTACGATATGTGTCTCTAGCATAAATGACTAAAAGCCCGTCTCCACATAACTTTATTCGCCAGAGAAACATGTAGCAAAACATCTCGCTCAATAACCCGTCTCCACGTGGCTAATCGTGATTCAGTTTGATATTTCTCTTTGTTGTTCTTCTTAAATGTTTGTAGTTATGTTTGCTTATTTTTGCGTCTTTGTTTTGGTATGTGTGAGATTTCGATAGATTTTCGATACAAAATTAGAGAAGACATCGATATCATCGAGTTTGGCAAGATGATTCAGAATGAAACAGTGTTTCAATCTTCACTCGCTCTCAGAAATTTGTATGGAAATTGGCAAGTTTCGGCACTGGTTTTCGTGTCGAAACAAGATTGAGAGAGAAAATGCAGAAAAAAATACCGAAACACGTTATGTGGAGACATGGTATAAACGTGTTTACAAAGTCAAGGATTTTGCATATGCTTTGTTATATTTTTAGTGCACTTTAGTGACTGGCCATGGTACCCCGAAATAAGTCCCAAATGAAATAAGTCCCAAAAAAAAAAATGAAATAACTCCCAAATATTTTCCATACAAATTGGGACTTATTTCATAATGAAATAACTCCCAATGCATTGGGACTTATTTCATAATATTTTGTTGGGACTTATTTCATAATGAAATAACTCCCAAATGAAATAACTCCCAACGAAATTCCGTTGGGAGTTATTTCATTATTTTCCAGCTTTGGGAGTTATTTCATATTTGTTGGGACTTATTTCATTTCTCTTAAAAATGCATTGGGAGTTATTTCATATTTCTTGGGAGTTATTTCATTTCTCTTAAAATTGCAATTTAACAAGCTTCGACGTTTTTGTAACGTTATAAAGTAACCCAAAGCCGGGATCCGTACGATAAATCGAAAAAAATGTCGAATCTTAAAAGACCGAATTGAAAAAAGCCTTATTATACATTTTTGACCGAATTAAAAACTGTCGAAATGAGGAAAATGACCGAAAAAGGCCGAAATTTGTATACTTACATTTTTATCGCCGCCGCTGAAGGGTGTACCACGCAAAAGGACATCACCGTCACATCACGCAGAAAAGTGTTCGGTGCAGTGAAATAACGCCCGTGGAAATAACGCCCGCGGGCCAAACCCCATATTAAAAAAAACGAAAAATTGGAATTAAAAATCGCGCGATTTTTTATTCCAATTTTTCGCCTGCGGCGCTTTTTCCAATAAAACAAACACCATATTTAAAAAAATCGAAAAATTGGAATTAAAAATCGCGCGATTTTTTATTCCAATTTTTCGCCTGCGGCGCTTTTTCCAATAAAACAAACACCATAGTTAAAAAAACCAAAAATTGGAATTAAAAATCACGCGATTTTTTATTTCAATTTTTCGCCTGCGGCGCCTTTTCCAATAAAACAAACACCATATTTAAAAAAACCAAAAATTGGAAATAAAAATCGTGCGATAGATGTCCTTCTGCGTAGTACTTTTTGGGAGATATTTCATATTTCTTGGAATTTATTTCATTTGGGAGTTATTTCACATTTCTGGGACTTATTTCATTTGGGAGTTATTTCATATTTTTTGGGATTTGGGGCCTCATTATGAAATTAGCCCCAAATATTGGGACTTATTTCATTTCCTTCTTTGGGAGTTATTTCATTTCTAAAAGTTGGGAGTTATTTCATTTTTATTGGGACTTATTTCATTGGGACTTATTTCATTTGGGACTTATTTCGGGGTACCTTAAATCGCGCGATTTTTTATTCCAATTTTTCGCCTGCGGCGCTTTTTCCAATAAAACAAACACCATATTTAAAAAAATCGAAAAATTGGAATTAAAAATCGCGCGATTTTTTATTCCAATTTTTCGCCTGCGGCGCTTTTTCCAATAAAACAAACACCATAGTTAAAAAAACCAAAAATTGGAATTAAAAATCACGCGATTTTTTATTTCAATTTTTCGCCTGCGGCGCCTTTTCCAATAAAACAAACACCATATTTAAAAAAACCAAAAATTGGAAATAAAAATCGTGCGATAGATGTCCTTCTGAGTAGTACTTTTTGGGAGATATTTCATATTTCTTGGAATTTATTTCATTTGGGAGTTATTTCATATTTCTGGGACTTATTTCATTGGGGAGTTATTTCATATTTTTTGGGATTTGGGGCCTCATTATGAAATTAGCCCCAAATATTGGGACTTATTTCATTTCCTTCTTTGGGAGTTATTTCATTTCTAAAAGTTGGGAGTTATTTCATTTTTATTGGGACTTATTTCATTGGGAGTTATTTCATTGGGACTTATTTCATTTGGGACTTATTTCGGGGTACCACTGGCCATGCCACCGAACGTTTGCTTAGCTAAGCTCTTTTTATAGCTTCGCACAAAACAGATGCCGCAGATGGTGTGCAAAACTTTTTTCTAACATGACTCTTAGTGCATTCTAAAGTGCAGAAAATTGCCAAAGATTTTGTTTTGATAATAAATTTTTAATGTGTTTAGTTGTTATATTTGCTTGAAGTGCTAGGAATGAAATATTTTTATAGCAACTTATACTTTTTATTACTTGATTAGTTTGCGTATACATATTTTAAAATAATTTTATTTAGGCCATTTTGTAAAATTATTTACGACTAATCTTATTAGTTGCGAGTTACATTTTTCAGTGCATAAAAATGAAATTGAGCTGCGTAATGAGAAATTGTGCTTTATTTGGTGTTTTGCTAATGCTGTGGTTATGTTACCAATGTTAATTGCCAATCAAAATCGGAAACATTTCGTGATTGGTGAGAGGTGGTTATGCTTACATTGATGATTGGAGCGCACATACACAACATAACACATTATTACCCCGAAACCTCGGCTGCTGGCTGCCTGTTTCACACAGTAAATTTGCTGGATGTGAGAGTCCGAAAATTCTCTCACCGTCGGAGTGCACAACAACAATTACACGGTGCTCGACCAGCAGCATTGGTAGCATAACCAGGCCATAAGGCTTATACTTCTTTATATTTTCAGCACAACAAATGCGAAGTTTGTACGCACATACACAATAGACGCACAGTTTGCTGAAGTCAAGCGAGAGATGGTGCTTTTATGGCGACTGCCTTTAATGAAAAATTTTCGATTGAGTTCTTATAATTAACTTTTGTAATTATCACTTTTTCATGAGACGTTCCATTTTCTTAAAAAAAACTCGTATTGAAGTACTTAACTACGAAAATTTACAAAGGTTCGTTTAATTTTCACTTTCGCTTTCCATGCCCTTGAATACCATCGAACAGGTAGCTTTCCTCAGTAATTTCCAAAGTTTAATAGAATTTCATTTCTCATTTGTCATATTACATATTTCATATTTCATATTTCATGTTTCATATTTCATAATTCATATTTCGTATTTCATATTTCATATTTCTTATCTCATATTTCATATTTCATATTTCATATTTCATATATCATATTTCATATTTCATATTTCGTATTTCATATTTTATATTTCATATTTAATATTTCAAATTTCATATTTCGTATTTCATATTTCATTTATCATATTATCATTATCATTCATATTACTTATATAATATTTCATATTTCATACTTAATTTTTCATATTTCATATCTCATATTTCATATTTCATATTCCTTATTCCATATTTTATATATCATATTTCATATTTAATATTTCGTATTTCCTATTTCCTACTTCATATTCTCTTATCCTTCACATTGAGATTTATTTTTAAGCGCCAATCGGGAACATGAGAGCAGTCAGTTTGTTTAAGGGAAATTCCCTTAGGAAATTCAATAGATTTGATGCCAGAAAAAACTTATAGTATTTTCAACCGGAAAAATAAACTTTACAAATAACTGCCATAAAATTTGATTGTTTACTCCTACTAAAGCTCTTGTTCGAGCAATTCAACACGCGAAAACATCAAATCGCAATAAAAAGCAAATATCGCATACGATTGCTTCAAAATTTGTTATATTTGAAAGACAAATGCAAAAACGAAAAAAAGCTTATGTCTGTATGCAACAAACGTTTTTTAGTCTTCGCTTTGCATACACATTTGCTTAAATGCGCTCTTCAGTTTCATTGCCGTATTCGTTGTATAAATCTTTCTCAAGCACCTCATAAATCAATCATCTGCGTTTTTACGATCATGCAGAAAATAGCTGTGCTTCCGTTTAGTGTGCAAATATGTATGTATGTATGTAGAAATGAAAATGAAGTAAACAAAAAATACATTCGTATTCGAAGGAAGCAAATCAAATCAAATAAATCAAAGAAATGTTTTTTTTTATTTTACATTCGAAGTTCGAACACACCATCAAATTTGCATATAATCAGCTGCAATGATAAACTGTTAGCATTTATCTATAAGCATCTATAAGAAGCCAAATGAAGTCTGAGCGCATGTAATTTGCATTTTGTGCCATTTGTATTTGTGGGGATGTGTGTATGCCCTGCAGCGAAATCAACTAGTTGTAAACTAATTGACAACTAGTTGGCCATACAGCTCAACTATTCAGCCATCTATCTTTTTTCCATATTAGCAACTAGTATTTTTAACACGGTGATGACCTAGGAAATGGCAATTGTCAGTATCCACACCAGCATCATACCACTTGACTGACTAGTCAGTATCCACACCAGCATCATACCAATTTGCTGACTAGTCAGTGTAGATATCAGAACTATACCAGTTGACTGACTAGTTTTACATGCCACTCCAATGAAAATAAAAATTGCAAAATAAGGTTTCTAATACATTTAATTAGTTATTAGAATATGATATTTAAATTAAAGAATTCAGGCACATTAGATTGGTATCTTGCATATTAAATATTTAGGTAAATTAACATTAACATTGTGAATAAGTAACACGTTGAGCATTCTAAGCTTGACATTTATATTGATGATTTTCTGACTTTATACAAACATATCATGTACTTTTTTCTATGGCTGAAGTAGTATCTAATATACAGGGCTATATTAAGATCTCAAACTATGTTATATTTGTGGCATTCACCTGATTTAATGATCTAACAATTTGCAACCAACTAAATCTACAAGGGGCCTACTACGCAGGGTTCGAATACTACAACAACAATAAAGAAGTTGCTTTACTTTTACTGCAACCTCCAGAAACCCCGGGTACATTCGTTTTTAATTTAAAATCCTTTTTTTGGCAAAACTTCTTGTTTCATAACTAATCTCAATTTATCCCCTATAAATCTAGTTGGGCAACTTCCATAATTTATCTAGTCAGTTAACTGGTAGGTTGGCTGACTAGTTTGGACTTTCGCTGCAGGGTGAGTTCACATATATATGTACATTAAATTCATATGCACTTGTGTGCATTTGCAAGTATTCAAACAAGTTTATTCATGCAAGTTTATATGCAAATCCTTCCGTTTATTATTGGAATATGTATTGGTCTTATAAAACACCACTTGCAGCTTATCAGCTTGTGCAGTTATGCTACATGATTGACCTCGGAAGTATATGCTGTGAATTTGCATGTACGTATGTACATACGTATGTCCATGAAGGTGGTCCAAAAAAAAAATTAAAACTCCACAAATCATTGCGGCACAAGGCTATTTTTGTGCTATCTTTATATATATTACGCTAAGCGATTTTTTGTACGCACCATCACTTTTACACCGTTATACCGATTTTCGAAAATGGGGTGTCAAATGAAAGGGCTTGACCTATAGATGTGCAGGAAGGTTTAATATTTCTGAAAAGGGTTGCCACCTGTTTAAAAATTTAATTGTTTGCTTGATTTATAAATTTCAGGTACCACATGAAAGGCTTGAGCTGGAAATTAGTAACACTGGCCGACAAGAAATTTGACCATAAACCAGACCATACTTTCCTAAAGGTTGTCGATGCGCTGAATTCAAATCTGGACGCAGAATTGCTCTATCACGTCAGGATTTTGAGATATCCTAACCTAATGTGCAAAAAACACCGTTTTTGCCTATTTTTGAGGTTATATATAAACGACAGATTATTTAAAAAAAAAAAAGCGCACATAGCATCTTAGAGAAGAAGTCTTTCTCTTACGAATGGCGTTGAGTTTGCTCAAATATCTTTTTTCTTCGCTAAGATAGAGCAATTTAAAGTTTATATGAATTAACGTAGGTATGATGCAGTAGAGCACATACCTATGACGATAAGTCTGCAAATTTCAATTGCTCCATCTTAGCGAAAAAAAAAGATATTTGAGCAAACTCAACGCCATTCGTAAGAGAAAGACTTATTCTTTAAGATGCTATGTGTGCGTTTTTTTTAAAAAAATAATCTGTCATTTATATATAACCTCAAAAATAGGCAAAAACGGTGTTTTTTGCATATTTAGGTTAGGATATCTCAAAATCCTGACGTGATAGAGCAATTCTGCGTCCAGATTTGAATTCAGCGCATCGAAAACCTTTAGGAAAGTATGGTCTGGTTTGTGGTCAAAAAAATCGGTCTCATTTTGTCGGCCTGTGTAATTTATTAAAATTTTTACAACAAGGGTTGCCTCCTGTTCAAAAATTCAGTTTTACGCTATAGTTTGTTTGATTTTTAAATTTGTGGTGTCATATGAAAGGGATCTATGTGAAAATAATTAATTTATTATAATTTTTATAAAAAGGGTTGCCACCTGTTCACAATTTAATTTTTACGCTATAGTCTTTTTGAGTTTTAGATTTGAGGTGTCATATGAAAGTTCTTTGCCTCAAAATGAGTAATTTATCAAAATTTTTACAAAGGGGGTTGTCACCTGTTCCAAAATTTATTTTTAATACACAGCTTGATGTTTAAATTTAAAGTGCCATATGAAATGGCTTTGACGGTCATATGAAAATGCTTGGCCTGAAAATCAGTAACTTATTACCATTTTTACAAAAAGGGTTGCCACCTGTTCAAAAATTCAGTTTTACGCCATAGTTTGTTTGATTTTTAAATTTGAGGTGTTATATGAAAGGGCCCTGCATGAAAATAAGTAACTTATTATAATTTTTATAAAAAGGGTTGCAACCTGTTCAAAAGTTAATTTTTACGCTATAGTCTGTTTGAATTTTGGATTTGAGGTGTTATATGAAAGTGCTTTCTCTCAAAATTAGTAATTTATCATAATTCGTACTCTGAAAAAAATACCCGTAGTTAAACCAACAACTTTCGGCTGTTGAATCTCCGTCTTTGATTCAACAGCAAAAGTATTTGTTTTTACAGCAAAGTTTTTGATCCAACAATTTATTCAAAAACGGGCGTTGTTGATTCAAAAACTTGCTTGCCTTTAAAAAATTTTTTGTGAGAAAATATTTTTTTGTGAGAAAACCAACAAAAAAAATAATGATGGAGAGAAGATGAAGAGAAAAATCCAAAAAAAAGTATATTTTTAGCAACAATTTTCTCCCCGTTGTTGATTTAAAGGCAAAAGCATGGTACAAAAACTCAGAAGGTAATTTCACTTAAAAATTTTTGACGGCTATTGAATTTTTCTGAAGTATCTTTTTTGTAAACATTATGAGTGAGGGTGCCATATTGAACAAATATAAAAATGGAGATTTTTTAAAAAAATTTTGGTAATTTTAGTTTTAGTTGAAGAAAGCTCAGAAATTATCAAAGAAAGTCATATATTATTAAAAGGGATGTGAAAAGTGGGAAGTATTTGGCTCGAATATTTAATACAAAGCCTTACGCAATACAGTAGACAGAGCATTTAACAAAGAAGTAAGGCTGGAGTCATCGTTATGTCCGAACAAATTTTTTGGTTTACATTTTGCTCGTTCTTTTTCACTTCTATCTTACAGAAAGGGAAGAGAAGGAGTACAATACAAGCAAAAATTTGCTGGAACAGAAATGCAGAATTCAGATTAAATGAAACAAGAAGGTATATTTTAAAGTTCTTTATTAAACTCATTTAAGTTGTAATTTTTTTCATTTTTTTGTTTTTGTAATCTTGTTTTTTTTCTTTCATTCTCCTATTTAAGTGCCGTATACGGAAAAATGTTCTGCTTTCCACTAATTTCACTCTAAAAAATACATATTTTATTAAGATTTTTTGCACATTTTAATTAATGTGTCCATACTTTGTTTTCGCATTATAACTCGGCACTGCACATTTCGATAATAATGTTTTGTTGTTTGTGCTACTAATATCGCTAGCACCGAAATGCACTGAGCACATCAACGGGTTTTTGGAAGATCAACTTCCTCTATTTGGCACGCTTGAAGCCATTGATTCCTTATAAACGGAATTGCTGGAAACCTAAAAAAAACTTAACCGCTGAGCCTTTGCAAAAGTGCACGGTATTTTCGCAGCTCATTTTTCAAATATTTTTTCACAAATTACGCGTATGAAAGTAGATTTATTTATTTATTTCGAACAAATTACACAGCTTTCGCAGCAATTGCTTTTTTTGAAAATAAATTAATTTATTTTCACAAACTTCAGATTTTGGCCCAAAAAACATTTGCTGCTGTTTAATCTGGTAGCATGATTTCAATGATATGTCATAAATTCAATAAAAGTCAAATGGCTAAGATGGCTGCCTACGTCAATAAGTGATTTTATCCTCTATTTTTCTACCATGGGCAAAAGTATTTGATCCAACAGTTTCCGTTGTAAACAAAAACTAATGAGAACAAATTTTTTTAAATTTTGTTTTTACAATGATTCAAATAATTCATGGATTCCTTTTTAGGAAATGGAAGTATAAATAGGTTACTACAATTCAATATAATGTTGAATGTTCCACTATGTGATGATTGGATAGAATTTCAGGTTGATGTCATGGTTCGAATCCGGAGGAGAATATAAAATAAAGAATAAAAATCAGAATAAGAAATAAAAATAGCAACCAGTGAATGATAAGAAGGAGAGAAGAATAGGAGAACAAGCGGAGGCTACATATTTGCGGTTGGGACTCGGGCGGAGAGAAGATGAAGAGTAAAATGCAAACAAAAATTTATTTTTAGGTGAAAATTTTTTCCAACAATCTCCGTTATTGACTTAAATCAACAACGCTCGCACCTTTGAAACAACAACGGAGCGTTGTTGGGCACATTTCAACTGCGGAAAGTAGTTGATTTAACAGCGAAAGTCTTTAGATTTACAACGTTTTTTTTCAGAGTACAAAGAGGGTTACCACGTGTTCCAAAAGTTATTTTTACTCCACAGTTTGATTTTTAAATTTAAAGTGCCATATGAAATGGCTTTACCGGGCATATGAAAATGCTTGGCCTGAAAATCAGTAATTTATTACCATTTTTACAAAACGATTTGCTACCTGTTCAAAAATTCAGTTTAACGCTACAGTTTGACCGGTTTTCAAATTTTAAGTGTCATGAAAGGTCTTGCCCTGTAATAAAAAGAAATGGCGAAGGAAAGGAAGCTAAAAACGGAAGAGTACGGAAAATAAAATGGACAAAGGGAAGAGGAAGCGCAAATAAAAGGGAAAGGGGAAGAGAAAGAAGTAAGACAAATGACCTTTTGGAGGTAGCTATATGGATAAAATATTGTAGAAAATTATTCGCATTAAAACTTCAATATGGGACTCCTTGGAAAAAATTTTTGCAAACAAAATCTAGGTCGACGGAAAATAAAAATAACCAGTAATTATCTATATATACTTAATTTTATATTTTATTGATAAGGATCTATGGGCTTAACGCCGATATATATTTTGCCATTTTTAAGGGGAAGTCAAATTTAAAATGGCAATCAAAAAAATTGGTAAATGTAGCAATAAGTGCTGTTCCTCCCTCAAATTGTCGCACAGTGTAATTGAAAGCCACAGCATCGCGTGGCCGGGTTTACTAGTAATTCCTAAAACAATATGTGTTCCCTTTTGTAATGATAAAAAACATCTGTCTTGTTCATTAAGGACTTTCCAAAAAAGTATACATATGTATATCATCACTGATGTAAAAGGAGAAGGAAATTTGTAAGCATTTGCACGACCTCTAAACTTACCTCTTTTAAGACAAAATTTTTGGTATAGATTTTCGGTATAGAGTGCAGTCGCATCAAATGCGGGTTCGGGAGAACTTTATTTTCTACATAAAGTTTTAGACCACCCTAATACTCATATATGGTAAATATTTACAGCAACGATATTTGCACACTTGTTCAAATAGCAATTGATTTATTGCTTTATTTGTTCCAGTAATAACTTTAGAGTTGCGTAATGAATTTGCATGCCTTTCAGTTGATTGAAGGCATACACAAGAAGAAGAAAAACGTGCTTAGCTGCTGTTTCTTATTACTTGCTTAAGGCTTTAACTATATACTACATATTTGCAATCCTAAGGAAAAAGCGGCTGTTACTTCCCATACAAACTGGAACGCTCTTTTGGATTTCAGTTAACAATTTTTGTGGTTTGCCTTATTGGTATTTGAATTTCTGTCTTTTCGATTTAACGGTCTTTTAAATTTATGTCTAAAGGATTTTGATCAAGTCCATTGAATCACGTCAGTTTTTTCAACCTAATAGGAGCCTTCATACACTTCCTTTGCTTCCAGGGGTGTGTATCGGTATCTTCTGAGTTGGAGCATATGCATTTATAAGGTGACCTAGCCAGTGCAGCCGGTGCATCTTTATTTGCTAAACTATGTCCCGGTTCGC
Source organism: Urophora cardui (assembly GCA_960531455.1). Classification (NCBI taxonomy): domain Eukaryota; kingdom Metazoa; phylum Arthropoda; class Insecta; order Diptera; family Tephritidae; genus Urophora; species Urophora cardui. The sequence continues at coordinate 29,740,258 of OY482672.1, read as the reverse complement.
GTAAAGCTCTTACAGCTTATCATTATATCCTCCTCGATACTGGACATCAATAAAACGCTGAGTTCCATAAATCTGCCCTAAAATTTTTCTCTCGATTGCTCAAAGTGCCATCTGAGCTGAACAGTCGGTAACATGTAGTCTGATTGGCCATCCAAGCCAACTAAGATCCACACGGATGCCTTAAAAACGTATTCTATATCTTCAAAGCTAGATTATTTACAGAAAGGCCGTCAACAGTGTTTTAAAAAGTTCGTTTCATTTGGTCACATAAAATCAAAACTAATCAACTGTTTGTGACAGCGAGGGTACTGTCATTTCCTTTTTCTGACTCTTAAACCGTTTAAATAAGCTTGTTAAAGAAAGCCATAGCGTATGAGTAACATTTTTATGTCCGCTGTAATACAGCGAGTGTTCTTTTCTGTAATTTACCCTATAAGACAGTGATAGTCACACATGTTGATATATCATTAGAGGTGCACGGTTGATGGAAATTTCTGTCACACACTGCTTACAAGTTTCCATCATTTTTATATGGACGGTGTGAAAAATGTGATGAAAACATTTGTGTCCGTGTCTCTTTCCATCAATCGTGTTCTCCAAATGATGTCTCAAATGACTATCACTGCTATATGTATTAGTGTTTGCTGATAATGTGTTGGAGTTTCTATCATTCCTGTCTTATAGGGTAATTTCTTCTAGCCATTAAGTTTATGTTTATCTATATATTAAGACGCTAACATGAATTTTGTCCGCGATCTTTTGGTGATTCGACTGAACCGATTTTAAAAGTTGGACAATTATTAGAAAGGAAATTCCGTAGAATAGGTCCATTTTCATTAAAATCGGTTGGAAAATGCGTGCACAATCGCCGTTGGAAAATTTCTATGTGTTTGTTGTTGTTGCAGAAAATTCCTATGTTATTGTTATTGCAAAACACAACTTTACCTATAATAATTTTAATAATTTTTCTTTGCCTGCTTTTAGGCGTCATACATGGGTTGTGTGCCAACTAAAAAAAAAAAGTGCTATCCAAACTAAGGTAAAAAAATAATTTTGTATGAAAAATTTTAATAAATTAAAAATGGAAAAGGGTTGTTCTTGAACTACAAATGGGTTTTGAATCAAGTAAAGATAAATTTTAATTAAAAAATTTCATAAAGTTAAAAATATGTTTGCATTCTGGAGTAGCTAAAATATTAGAAAACTGTCGATTTTCGACAGTAGCGGGAAGTCCTAGTTACGATAATTTTTTTTACAAAAATTTTGTATTATTTCATTTATAAAACTTTCATACTAACTTTCACAACGCTTTAAATTTTTTACCCTTACAATATCTCATATTAATGCCTACTAAATATGATGTACATATACTCCATACAAATATCAGCACATATTGTATATAAGTATATCAATATGTACTCATCTTGCCCCTGACAGTTCAATAGCTTTTTCAATATTCTCTCTAACCATTCTTATTTCTTTGCACATACTCGTATTTCATTCATCATTTTGAGACATTATTGTTCATTTTCAATGCTCTTGTCGTTTTTATTATGCCTTTTGTTTAATTGCATTGAGCTGTCTAGGCTGTTGTCATTGGTTGGCAGGAGCAAATTTGATTGTAGAAAAAGTGGAGCAGTAGGTTATTTCCGTTGGAAGCAGTGTTGCCAGAATATTTTGAAGCTTATAGCTAAATTAAAAAAAAAAAATTGCTAAAAATAGCTAAATAATTTTTTTCATAGCTAAAATAAATAGCCAAAAATTTTTTTTTTCAAAAATAGCCAAATAATCATTTATTTAAAAAGACGTGACATAAAACAACTTCACATATGTGAATATTTATATATACATATATTATATATTGTAGCCACATACATATATTTGTTTGTATGTACTTATATATGTACGCCGCATAATAAGATTATTACAATAAAAAAAAATCAATTCATTACATATGTATGTATGTATGTATGTATGTACTTCAATTGCAGTATTAAAATAAATTAATATTTAAACTTTAGTTAAAATTTTTATTCAATCACATTTCAAAAATCATATCTTCTTCATTTAATTCACAGGTTGAATCATATATATTAATTGAAGTCATTGCTTTAATAAGATCGCTAGGAATTTCAAAGTTATTACAACATTTTTCAAGCCTTTTTAGACCATACCTAACAGTCAACAGAGAGTTTAACATAAATAATTGCATTCTATTTCTTTGCTTTGTTTTTATTGCGTTCATAGCAGAAAAGCTACGTTCTATTTCTGCATTACTAAGCGGTAGGATTATAAAATTAAACACAAAAGATTGTAGTTCTTCAAACGGATTTTCGTTAAGAGCATTTCTAAGCTTTCTTACTTCTACCCAAAACTTTATTGTAGAGGTAGTTTCCTTCCATGGGTATGCGTGTAGTTTTTTCCATTGCATTTCTAAAATAGTTATTTCCTCCGTGTTAAAGTGGCCCTTTTCATCATTGAAAGTGTCAAATATTTTTGGCTTTACAGCATTTAAAGCATTATTTACAGAAAAAAAATTCAATATTTTTTAAAGATTAAATATTCTGCGGTAAGCTTTGGCGGAGTTGCTCAATTAACTTGATAATAAAGTTCTAACAAATTTTACGAATATACCGTGAAAAGGACGGAAGTAAAAAAGCGAGAAAAATATCGCAGTATTCATATTGAACGTACAGCACTAGCTTGCGATTCATCAATACCGATTCAAATATCGCGATTCATATTGACAGTGTAGCGTATGCCAATGGTCATTTGCGAACTCAGCAAAATGGGCAACAACAAAATGTATGGCAGAGTTGCTTTTGCGCATTGCGAAAACCTTATTGATCAACCTTGCATATGAATGCACCAATAATCGATAAAATAGGGAAGGCATGCGATACTATCAACTTTTGTATAGTTTGATAATCATAAGGATCAGTATACACTTTCAAGTTCTCATAAGCTCACAGATGACTCATTAGCTTAAAATGATAAACTGATGTGCAAAATAAAGAAATTAAGAAAAATAGCTAAAAATAGCTAAGCTATTAAAAAAAAAGCTAACAAAAATTGCTAATAGCTAAACGCAAATATCTGTAGCTAAACGCCAAAAGTTATAGCTAAATCTAGCTACAAAATAGCTAAAGTGGCAACACTGGTTGGAAGCAAATCCCTTTATCGAACATACAAGTGCTTGGCGCTCTTGCAACGCTCAGCGTATTCAGCAACTCACTTATATAGAGAGAGAGAGGGAGAGAGAGCAATTAGTGTACATTATTTCATTGTCATGGCGAAGTGGTTGCCAGATTTCCTTTGGCCGCTTTTTCATTTGCGATAGTATACGAATGTGCTGTTTTGTGGTATGGTATTACGTGGTTGCCAGATATTGCTGTTAAAGCAGTGACTTTTTTTAATTACGATGTTGCCAATATGAACCCAAAATGTTTCGCTTTAAGCTCACTGAATTCCAAGTTAGGAGTGCATGCATTTATTTAAAAAAAATTTACTAGGATTCATGGTAATGCCATTTAATACATACAAGCTGAAAAGTGTTTGTGAAAGTGGCAACTACAGCAAATGGGAGCGTGTAATAAATGTAAGAGAGGCAGTTAAAGCGAGCGCGGTTAATACCAAATGAAAATGCGATAGGCGAAAGAGAAAGAAGGAGAGACAGAGAGAGTTTCATAGATTTGAAGGGCTTGCTTTTTGCTGGGCACACTGTTGCGCTTGTTGAATGCACTCTTTTCTTATTATACCTAAATGTTTTTAGCCCTTTTTATGTACATATGTATATGCATACATATATGCATATCGAAGAGCTTATGCAGCTGAAGGTTGCCTACCATCGGTTTGCATCTTTCCAACAAATCTCGCAGGCAGGCCACAGCAAACAATCTTATTAAATCTAATTAAAGAAACGGGGGAGATTTTGATAAAAGTGAGGAATGAATGAATTTCAACTTGGAAAACGTTCAACTGGATATCACAAAATGACTAACCAATGCCTAGAGGCAGCAGCCAGCAGACAGCAAGGAAATGAGTATTTAACTCATGACATTCCAAGTCTAATTGCTTTGTGGCATTGCATCCTGCCTTGAGAAAAGTTACGGCAACAATATAATAAGTATATTGTGAACATGTAAATAAATAAATAATAACTATAGAAATATTTAGAGTGGATGCAAAACAATATATATATGTACATAAATATATGTACATATATTTGAAGAAAGAACAGGATATGTGCATTTACTGCTTCCGTACACAGAGCGCATTCACTTGTGTGCGTAAGTTGAATGAAAAACAGAAAAACGGAGAACAAAAACAAAAAGGAAATTCAAAGCAAAGCAAAGTCTGGGCGATGTTTTTGAAAAGTGACAGGCAGCGTCAGAGGCACCAACAGAGTCAGAGACGGCAGGCGAAAGGTCAAAGACGCAAATTGAAAGGAAGAAACGCAGAAGCAGCTGAACAAAAGTAATAGTTTCTGTCGCCACACTTTTTAACTTATTGCGCGCTCGCTCGTATCTTTTTTTCTTTTCGAGCTTGTTTTCAGCTTTTCTTGTCATATTTCATTCACTTACCCATCCGGGTTTGCGGCCATTTTTCATGGTGTGTCAAGCGTGACGGAACAAACATTTTCCAACTCACCATACAATTTTTAAATTTGGTTATTTTGTTTTTACTGTATTTATTTTTGTAAATTTTTTCACTGCTCAACGCACAAGCATTAAAAGCCCGTCTCCACATAACTTGATTCGCCAGCGAAACATCTAGCGAAACATCTCGCTCAATAACCGGTCTCCACGTGGCTGATCGTTATACAGTTTAACATTTCTCTTTCTTGTTCTTCTTAAATGTTTGTATGTTTGTTTATTTTTACGTTTTTGTTTTGGTCTGTGTGAGATTTCGATAGATTTTCGATACAAAATTAGAGAAGGCATCGAAATCATCGCGTTTGGCAAGATGATTGAGAACGAAACAATTATTTCAATCTTCACTCGCTCTCAGAAATTTTTATGGAAATTAGAGAGTTTCGGCAGTCGTTTCCAGGTCGAAACAAGATTGAGAGAGCGAGGGGAGAAAAAAAGAGGGAAACACGTTATGTGGAGACATGGTATAAGGAAGCAAGCAAGCAAGAGGAGCATTCGCATTCACATTCGCATCCGCCAGCAGCTGTTCTTGCACACTTTCTGTTCACTCCATGCCAATGTTGATTTGTCAATTGGAAAATAAATATATTTATGTATGTGTGTATCTGCATGACGCTGCCGGGCAGAGAGAGGCTTAGCGCAAAACACGCATCCGGGAAAGAAATGTCTAATGTGTGATGAAAATCCAAAAAAACAAGAAGCAGACAAAGAACAACGAACAGCAACGAAAAGTAAGCAACGTCGCAAATTGAAAGGCAAGCAAGAAAATATTGTCGGTTGGTTATTGTTGTTGTTATTGTTGTCGTTGTTGTGGGTCGTTAGCCCCCCAAATCGAAAAAACAAAATAAATTGTATTCAATGAATTGGCAATAAAATAAGTGGATTGTGTGTTAAGAAAACAATTTTCGTCTCATAATGAAGTACATAATATTATTATATTATCGCACCCTAAATCATAAAGTGACACAATTCAAAATTCAAAAATTTTCAGGAGAAACAAAAAAACAACCACATACAATGATTTGACAAAACGCCACCTGTCAATGGTTATATTTGTTCACACTGATGGACCAGATTTTTTGGCCCTCGGCAGAGATTTATTCTGTGTACCGCTTTATGAAAGGAAAACGATTTCGAAAAATTCTGAGGACTTTTAGGCAAACATTCGGAGTCAGAAACCGGAGCGTTTACGATCATTATGACCTCATTTTGGAGTCTGAAATATATGTATGTATTTCCGTACTTAAGGTGGTCGCCCGATATGAGCCTAACTTCATACATCCTATGAGCCTGAATAATAGTCATAAAAGACTCCTATTGGACTCATATTTGTGACCCCTTTTTCCTTCTTTTATGACTAGCAGAGTCAAAGAAAACATTTTTTTTTTGCATTTTCCTTCTGCTGACGCAGTTCTCTCTTTCAGTCACCCCCGCTTGTTCTCTTCTTGTCTCATTGTGCATCTTTCTTCAACTTCACCGCTTGCTTGCTTTATAGTGCTGTCTATTTTGGTATTCTCCTCCGAATTCGAAACTGACATCAACCTGAAATTCAATCCAACGCCATCATATAGTGTGACATTAAGCATTATATTGAACTTTACTGATACTTTTATACTTCCCATTTTTTGAAAATAGCATCTATGAATTACAATTTTCATTAAAAAAAAAAAAAAACAAAAAATTAGAAACAAAAAATGCTAAGCTCATGTTTTGCACATATTTCGGATTCATATCGAACTCCAAATTTATGAGGGCTTCGAAAATTTTCGCTGAGTAGAAGAAATAAGAAAATTTATCAAAGTGTGATTACTGCTTAGTTCTTTGCCTCTTTGTTGTTGCTGTTGCTGTTGTGGTTATTGTTAAGTTGATGGATGACTTCAACTTTGCTTGCTAACCGGCAACGCACATCTGGCATAAAGTGAAAGAAATGACGAAATGAGGAAATACGCAACGTAATCAATATTTACTACTTGTTTATGGTTTTCCTTTCTTGTTTGTTCGGTTTTCTTCATTTTTGCTATTTCCCAGCAATTTATTATTCATTTTCGTGGCGCATTGAATTAACTATTTTGAGTGGTTTTTCCATTCTGTGGCACATCTATCTACATATCCGTTTATTTTTATGGCAGCTTCGTTTGTTTTTTGTTTTATGAATCAAGTATGCACAGAAATTTTTCCTGCTGTTGCCTATAAATAGATTTTTAGTAGAAAACTTACCAGACTTGTAAAATATATTTAGCTAGGTACTAAATTTGTGTTTGATTATTGATGGTTTCATGTATTTGATAATTTTGGCTTACGGATAGGGGATAAGGTTACACTATTTATATTCTTTGTTCAATGAAATCTCTTTTCTCATCAAATAATTTTCATATAAAAGCGAATGTCATGACTCACGAATACTTATGTTAATTATGTATGTAAATGGTGAAAGTTCTGTTTAGGAGGTTTGCTGGAAAATAAGGGTGAGTAATTAGGTATACAAACTACCATATATACAAAGCGTAAATGGTACTTAATTAGCCTTAATTGAAAGCTTAATACACAAACGAAATTTCATAAGTTGAGTGCATTGTTTGGCTTCGCTGTCACAATTTTGATAGCTCTTTTTTTAATGATGGCAAATTAATTACTTTATTAAAGTGAAAAATTCATTAAATACACAATACAAATTAGACATGCGTGTACATATTGATATGCGTGTACTATTTATCAGGGTTGCAAAAATTTGCAATCAATATTTGATCTGACAATTTTGATTGCAATCAAAATTTCTTGCAATGCTTCACTGTGAAAATCAGCAATCAACAATAATTTGCGTTCCATCAAATGCAATCAAATTGATTGCTACAAGATTTATTGCAATTTTTTAATTCAACAAACTACAATCAATAATTAATGTTTATTGTATTGTATTTAAATTGCTTGCAATCCAATTTATTGCAAGTTTCGAGTTGAAAAATTTATAATGAACTATATATAACGTTTCATCTAAGATAATCAAATTGATTTCAATAAAATTTATTGGAATTTTTTGATTTTAAAAATTAACAATCAGCAATAACTTACGTTCCATCTGTTGCAATCAAACTAGAATGACATATGCTGAAATCTGATTGTAATTGCTATGAATTCTTTGATTAAAAAACTTTAATCAATCATAATTTAGATTTCTTCTTTTGTATTCAAATTTATTGAAATTTTGGGATTTTAAAAAGTTACAACCAACAATAATATAAGCTCCATCTATTCCAATCAATTTGATAGCAATAAAATTTTATTCTAGCAATCAAAATGAATTACCATAAAATTTTATTTCTATAAAATTTTGGAAAACTTTTGCAATTATTATATGATTGATTATTATCAAAGCTTATTGTAACATTATGCACTATGTCCGATTGCAAGTAGTTTGTTTTTAATTTATTACAGCTCTGCTATGTATATTTTTACTTCCTTATACATATCGTCACCTCAATATAACAATAGTGTATAATTTTTTTTTTGGGTTTTGAGAAAATCGAGTTTAAAGTTTTTGTCAAATCAGATATCTATTAAATTTTTGAACAAGAAATTATACACCATTTTTTCCAATGACATTTTGACCCACTTTGTGGAAGTAGAATTTGACGAAATTTTGACCAGACATAGAATCAATGATGGAGATTCTAAATATGCAGTAAAAAAATAATGGCGTATGAGCACATACGCTATTGTTATATTGAGGGGACGATATGTACTGTGGCAACGTTTTTATAAGTATGTGCATGCCTGTCACTTACAGATATTTCACTTAAGAAAGTGCATTAGTTGTGCCACGAAAAGCTTTTTAGCTAGAATAATATTGGTTTAGTGGCATAATGCAATATTTTTCCATTGGAAAATTTTACCTACACAAATAAGTACCCAATAAACATTATGATGAGCACTTGAAAATTACCTGCAATACCCAATATGAATATAGAAAAAAAAAAAAAAAATTGAATCCTATGTTACACTATAGTAAGAAGAGCAAAGAAAAATAAACTCTCTTCCTTTGTAACGAAGGAAATATCTGTCAACGAAGGTTTCATTTCGTTGGTGGCTAACTTAAATCTCAAATCAAATGATAATTTTCTTTTTAATTTATTTTAAAATTTAAGATTATGTTTTTATTCCTTTCGAAAGGTTAACGAAACCTTACGTACAAGGGCGTAGCCAGGATTTTATCCAGGGGGGGGGGGGCAAGCACATCAAATATTTGAAGCAGTCAAAAATCAATTTAAAATCAAGTGTTGCTGTTCCGCTCTTAAATGTCAAAAATAATACTAATTTTTGAGTGCGACTACAGCAACACTGCTAATATAAAAATGACAACAACAACTGTCAAACAAACTGGGTTGCGCAAAGTCAAAAGGTAGGAAAAAAACTACTATGTATAAAACAGCTGATCGTGTTGTTGTGTGCAAAATTATTCAAGTCGCCCATTTGGTGAAACCCAAAAGTAAATTAACCTCAAATCTAGGCTAACTTAAGTCAAAACTTAGTTTTATACTGTTTTCAGACAGAAAATTAATGTAGTACATTACATTTATAATTTAACAATAAATTCTTTTGTTTCACACACACTCAATTAACAAGGAGATGTCACTTTTCATTAAATAGTTTGTTATTATTGACAAGAATTTTTTAATAAATAATCCCAGTAAACATTCGGAGTCATAAAAAAATCAGAAAGGAATCGTAAACTTGAGCATTCACACTCATTGGGCCATATTAATAAAATCCAAGCAAATGCTTTTACCCAAAATTTAGGAAATTTGACATTAATTTGTATGAACCAAATTTAAAAATTTGAGTAAAAGGTCTGAAATCTTAAGCAAAAGCAAATGCTTGGCTTTTATTAATATGACCCATTATGAGCTCATTTTGGAGTCCGAAATGTATGTATTTCTGTTCTTAAGGTGGTCCCCTGATATGAGCCTAATTTCATACATTTTATGAGCATGAATATGTAGTAAAACCAAAAAAAAATGTCTTTTGTTTTTGCATTTTCCTTCCCCTGACCCAATTCTCTTCATCCCCTCTCTCCATTCACCCAGCTTATTCTCCTCTTCTCTCATTGGTTGCGTTCAGAAGTCGGAACTGTTGAGCAAAACTGTTGTGTAGATATCACTGAGCGGAAAGGGATATAATTTGCTCCTTCTGAACGAGCTGATACAGAAAATAAACAAACTATTATTATAATTACCTATCCACAACATAATCGGCAATAATTTCGCTGCTTTGAAACATTTTTATCACATTAAAAAATTCATAAATATAGGTATTTATATATTTGTACATATGTCAAAATCGCAAGCACAACATGTTGTCCGAAGTGAGCATAAAAAATTTATTATGAAAAAAAGTGTCCAACCTAACATTATGTTGTGTTAACCAGAAATACTCAACTTTGCGTTCAGAAGATAAAAACAGAACTGTTGCGCAACCGTTGGGATTCTGAACACAACCATTGTGGGACATTCATTCCTTGCTTTATAGTGTTGTCTATTTGTATTTTCCTCCTGATGAACTTTAGTGATACTTTTATACCTACTTCCCATTTTTCGAATTACAATTATCATTTAAAAAAAAAAAACAAGAAAAAAAATTATAAAAAAATTTCTCCTAAGCTCATACATATTTCACACATGTTTGTGATTCATATCCGACTCCAAATTATGAGTGCTCTGAGAATGTTTGTTGGGATAATAAATTCATGCCAAAACGAATTGACGGTTGACACTGAAAACTTCAAAATTAATAAAAACGAACTTACGACCCAGAGTTGTATTGGATTTTTATTCGATTAAAAATTCAATTAATTAGTAATGGATCCATTAATAATTGAACTTCTGGATGGAAGATCGAGCTTCATTATCAACTTAATGAAGAAAATGTGGATAATTACTCCATTAACCGCCTGTGTGAAATCAGTATTAGCTTTAGTCACGCTGATGAAACCGGGCCTTAGATTCTGCTTATCAATGCTAATGCTAAAATATTTAGTGAACTGTAGACACGAATTGAAACAAATCTCACTGTTTTATTTTGACATGTAAATTTCTGTACTATTCTCTGATGCCATTATAATGTTAAGCAGTATCTACCTAGCCAAGGTGGCAGCTGCCCCCCCCCCTGCCCCTACCAGCCTACGCCCTTGCTTACGTATATTGTGTACTTTCGGCGTTCCCCAATACAAAACCTTTTAAAAATTTTTGTTAAAGCAGAAGCAAAAGTCGCCTTAAAAACCATTGCAAATTATACATACAGTAAAACCCGCTTTAGTACCTCCCCGCTTTAGCACCTAACCCGTTTTAGTACCCAACATTTGCGGACACTATGGCTTTTGTAAAAAATATCAAACAAATTTTCCCTTTTAAGTGCCTCCCCGCTTAAATACTCAACCCGCCTAAGTACCATAATTTGTTGTGCATTAAATAAAATTCTGCGTACGTTTTCCCCCGGTTAAGTACCTTTCTGAATACAATTGCTTTTTTCAAGCGGCAACTCATTATAATCGATTGCTTATTTATACCATTACTATTTTATCGAAAATCAAGATAAATATATACATATAAAATAAAGATTCGTAAAAACAAAGAGCGTATATGCAATATGAAATACGTTTTTAATTAATTTGTAATCAAAATAATTTTTGGTGAATACATTTTTTGTTTGTGTTTAAATAAGTTATTTTCAATATTTTTAAAATTATTACATGTTTAACTACCCGACAGAAGGTACTAAAACGGGGTTGTTTAAGTGCCCAACCTGAGGTACTAAAGCGGGTTCTTATAAGTACACAACCCGCTTAAGTACCTCAAATTCCTGTCAATTTTAGGCAAGGCACTTATGCGGGTTTTACTGTATGTATATCAAAAACTGTGTTTAGAGACCGCGCCATTGCCCCATTTTCCAAAGCATTATGATACCGCTCCTTGTTTTATACATTGACTACAAAACTAGAACACACATGAAATTGCAAAGCAGAGTGGCGGCTGTATTAGTGACTGAATTATCACTGGATGTCAATACCGACAAGTGAAATTACATTAACAGTTTTTTTACACTATCAATTTCATGAAGTAGGTAGTTTTTTTTACAAACACATACAATCACACTTTTCCATGTACATTAGGCCGTCTTTATAGGGACAAAAAAAGTGCCCAACGTACGTTCCCGTAAAACGTTTAAGAAAATTATTCGTCATAAAATTTCAGTGGCGGTCGCCTCAGAAAAAATCTCTGTAAAATGAACTTAAAAGGCCACAGGAAGTTAGAATCATATATTCCTTGTTATCTTAAATGCGTTTTATTCCGGGTTCTATTGAAGCGATAGAAATACTTCTTTTGCAAAAGATTAATAATTTTTGACGATTTTTAACATTCGGGCATAAAAAAGGTAGATTAAGGTGCTATAAACTAAGTACTGGGTGGTAGTGACTCCAATGGCGCACATAGTGTTAATTATATAGTAGAAACTAGGCATGGGACTATTCGAATAAAAATTATTCGAATAAAAAATTCTTTTATTCGAAAGGTATTCGAAATTCGAATAATAATTATTCGAATAATTTATTCGTATATTCGAATAATTATTCGAATACTACTATTCGAATAGTATTATTCGAATAATATTATTCGAATAGCATTATTCGAATAGTAATATTCGAATAGTGTGATACATATATATACATATGTACACACGTGCTCGCTGTTTGTGCACAGACATGTAGATACGTGTTTTTATGTTATTATAAATATGTGGATACATACATACGTGTGAAGGGAAGTGGTAGTTTTTTGTTATTGTGTGTATGTATGTATGCATGTACATATGTATGCTTTTGCTTTTGGAAGTATAAACATATGTATGCACGTACGCTGGCTAGCTACTAAATTTGGAAGTGCGGTTTATATGAGTGTACAATGTACATACATATATGTACGTAGTGTCCCAGAAATTTGGGAATTCTCGTTAGTAGGTAGATCTTCCTTTATGATTGTAGGTACATACATACATATAAGTGAAGGAATTTCATAAAGCGTGGCAAAAAAAGCAAACACAATATACCTACCTACCTAATATGTATTTATCTTAATATGGATAGGTACCTACCTATATATTTAAAATTGTATTTAAATAAAGACAAAGGACAAGGGATCTCGCCATATATTGTTGAATCTGTGTAAGAATGAGGAAAAAATTAAATCAAGGTGTAGGTATTTCTCAAGATATATTAGAGAAACTTGAAACTTTAGAGTATTTGTACCCATATGGACCTAAATAATGTCACCAAAATTTGTCAGGATCGGACCGCTAAAACATATAGCTGCCATACAACCGATAGTTCAGATATAGCTTTTTTGGGGTATAGCTTCTAAATTTAATCTACTAGAACGTTTCTAAATAATCTTTATCCACATAGATTTCCGAATTGACAGTGGAATTTAATAAATATTTAGCAATATAGAATTTCATTTTTCCGCGATTTTACGCGTTCCCCTTAACTATTGTACTTATGTTCACTATTTGTGCTAGTGTACAATTATCTTCATCGAAAAAATAGAAAATTTTGTCAATTTAAGTTATTCTAAGTTTAAATTACTTGAACTAATCGTTATGACCACGCATGCAAAATTTTGTCGCGTTCGCCATGTCACGTTACAGATTTTTTCCTAAGGTTATAAAAATCAAACTAGTGCATATATTTTCACGATAAAACCATCAGTAGAGAGCTACATTATTCTACTTTGATCTCTAATCGTTACTTCTTAAATGATGGACCAAAATTAGCAGAATTTTGAACTTTTCTGATAGCATCTAGGTACAAATTTGATCTTCTTTTTGTCACGTTCGCCATCACTCTTTAAATGCTAATATCTCAGAAGCCTTAAACCGATACTACTTCTTATTTTCATCGATTATAGTGCTGCTCAAGTGCTTTCTAAAGACGAAAATCAGAGGAAAAATATTCACGCTATGCATACTTCGTTGAGCTTTAAAGATGTGCGAACGTCACGTTCGACATTCTGGAACTGTCCCTATACTGTTGTAAGCCGTTAATTTTTTTAATAATGGTTATATTAAATGCGTTTAATAGCATTAAGGTTTTTTTGCATACATATTTACATACATACAGTGGATCTCAGAAGTATTTTGCATAATTCCTGTCCTAAGAAAACTTTAAAAATTCCGTTTTTCTTCGAATTCTTTCCAAAATTTTTTAATATGGTATCATAGCCCAAAACGAATGCCTCTACCCTAACCACAATTAAGATAAATAATAGGTAGGTACTTAGGTATGTAGGTACATAGTGTTTGCTTTTTTTGTCACTCTTTATGGAATTCCTTGCACCTACAAACATAAAGAAAGTTCTACCTAGTAACGAGAGTTCCCAAATTATGCATATAAATATGTACACTCGTACAAACCAGCGTGCACTTCCAAATTTACAAACTAGGCGCTACAAAAACCAAAAGCATACATATGTACATACAATAACAAAAAAAAAAATCCACTTCCCTTCACACGTGCATACATATGTCTCCACATACATATTTATAATAACATACAAATACATATGTACATATACCTACATGTCTATGCACAAAAAGCGAGCACGTGTGTACATATACTATGTATGTATATATGTATAACACTATTCGAAAAATACTATTCGAATAATACTATTCGAATAACTACTATTCGAATAATTATTATTCGAATAATACTATTCGAATAATACTATTCGAATAGTACTATTCGAATTTTTCCCACGAATAATATTATTCGTTTATTCGAATAACATTTATTCGAATATTATTCGAAAAAAGTCCCACTACTAGTAGAAACCTTCCTTTCAAGCCAAAGACTTTAGTGTATTATACTCAGAGATCGGACTATAAATACCGAAGATATGAGAAAAAAATTATTTTGGGCGACATCTAGCGGCGTCCGAAAAAAAATTAAATTTTTGTCCCGAAATGTTTTGCAAAAAGGCTTCAAATGGGGGGCGTGCGCGAACTTTTTTTTTGCCATGCGGTCTAAGGTACATATGTACTTACATACATATATACATGTGTATAGTATATCCTTGCAATGGTCGGTTGTGAGTGCACTGGTTGTCGCTTTTTATGCACAAACGTAAATAAATTTCACACTCACAACACACACTTATCACGACATAAAAAAGACAACAAAGGAGTTGCCAGCGGCTGAGTTGTAATGCTTTTCCTTAGAACAAAAGCAACAAACAAAACACAGAATATAAAAACTGCAACAAAAAAGACAAACAACAAAAACAAAAATGCAACAAAATGGTAAGGTAGCTGGCAGTACATACTCGTACATGCATAAGTTGAAAGCAACGGGAAATGTGTGGAAAAATTGGCGTGCCGTGTGCTGTCAAAACAAATAAGTGCACGTGTGTATGTGCGTGTGTTTATTTACTTTTGTGTAAGTAGTGCGCATACATAAAGCTGTGAATTTATTCTAAAGCTTACGGCAACGCTTAGATGCATCACCGATTCCATTTGACCTTCTCTTGTCGCTGAAAAGTGTTAAATGTATGTATGTATGTAAGTGCACATATCTCTCAGCTAACAGAAAAACAAGTGAATGAAAATTATTCTACAACTGTCACACTTTGTTTTGTGTGTGCCTTAAAGGGGAATTTTTGATGGCTTTAGTCAGCATAAGAGTAGCTGCATAAGTTCTCGCTTAGTATATTAGAGCTGCCAGCTGTGATATTTTGTCGCGTTAAACCTGGTCATAAGTTTTTTAAATATGCTCCTTTTTGGGCTTCTACCTTTTGTTATTCTCTGTGATTGAAAAGCACATATGTAAATACATACATAAGTAAATACCCACATACATACATATGTATGTGCAATTGTTGTTTTCAACCTTGCCAACGGCAACAATTAATGCTTCCACTAAGCAAAGCTGTCAACTCATCCGCTATACGGTGATGGCATACAAATGGGTTTGTTGTTGGCTGACATCCAACAACAGCAAAATTGCAACATTACAACTCTGTATGCTGCGAAACAATTGCTGCCGCTGATGGCTTTCATTAAAGTTAAGGCTGTAAAACATTTTACATTCGAATGTTGCCAGAGAACTGCGTAAAACAAATTAAATTTTAAAGCTACTTGAAAGTGATTCAATTCCTTGTTCGGCTGCCATTCATTTGAAAGCGTAAATAAACCAGCTTGTGCAGTTCACTCATATGCATATATGTATATTAGGGTGATCCAATATTGCATTCAGAAAATAAAGATATCCCGAAAACCGCGTAACAACGCGCATTTCATGCGACTGCACGACGGAAGTCTATACCGAAAATTTAATATATGAAAGTTTAGAGGTCACACAAATGCTTGCAAATTGTCTACCTCTACTTTTACATCACTGATGATACGTAATTTTTTGGTAAGTCCTTAATGCACAAGAAATGTGTTTTTTATCATTAAAAATGGCAACACTTATTGTTTAAGGAATAATAGCATAAAAATAGCCTTGTTCCGCACTGACTTGTTGATTTTTAATTTTTTGTTTGACCAACTTAATGTACATACATACATGCTACATATACATATGTAGTTATATTCTTACTGCAATTGTTACCATGAACTTTCTGCTTTTAATTTGTTTTCCTAGGTAAGAATGTATGTATGTGTGTAAGTACACTAGCGGGCAAAATAACAAGTGGCATAAGCGCTAGTATACAAAAATCAAGCAAGTCGTTTGAACAAATCTTATAGATATCTGAACGATTTCATGCAGAAATGCCAAAGTATTTTAATTTTTATTGCATTCATAGTATATAGCTATATTATTAATACGCTCACATACATTTTCTTCCATCTTCTCCGTCGAAACTACTGAACCGATTTTAAAACTAAGAACACCATTAGAAAGCTATTGCTCTCAAATAGAACTGCGCCAATTTTCATTAAAATTGGTTGGAAGATGCGTCCATGGTTATTGTTGCAAGTTTTCGAACACAACAGAGCTGTGTCAATGCGCATGCATAGGTGGGTTTGTGCGTGCTCACCAAACTTACCATGCAATTGAGAACATGTTTGGCTGGAAGTGGTGTGTAGTTTCAAAGTAGGTAGAAACATAAAAATTAGCAAAAGCACTACAACAAAACACACAAATCAAGTAATAAGGATAAGAAAGAATAAGTAGGAAAGGAATTGAGTAAAGAAAAGGGCAGAAATCGAAAAAAAGAAGTAAGTAGGAGAATTGTGCAGACGAGTAAAGACAACAACGCCAACAACAACAACAAAATAGTAGCAGTGACAGTAGCAACAAATGGAGCAGCATCAACGGGAACAACAACAAAAATAGTAACAGTGACAATAACAACAAACAATTATACAAAAAGTAGAGTTGCACCTTGGTCATAAGAAATCATCTAGAAAAGCTGTCGAGTTTCGACAGTAGGTAGCAGTTTTTTTAATTTCGCTAAAATAACAGAATTTCCCAAGACATGTCTGTAAGAATTCCTGTCAACGTATCAATACATTTCTCCTGCAGAAGTCGTACAGAAATCTTATTGATTTCGGAATTTTTTTTGCCGATGAATTTGTTATATATCTAACAGATTTCGGGTAATTTTTTTAGTTGGGTTGGTTCATGAAAATAGTTGGCCTCCTAAATTTCTGACCACAAGTGTATTTGTGTGCACACGCGCAATTAACTGAATTTGTAATTGTTGTGACAATCTACTAGTTAGGTAACAAGTAGTACATACATACAAAATATGTACCTACATATGTATGTATTCAACACAAATACTGTTATTGACATTGTTGATAGAATTAAACTGGCAATTAAGGATTATGACGGTATCAGCGGCGCTTAGTCTGTTATTTTGATTGACAGCAGAGCCGTAAAAGATTCATTTAAAGAGAAATTTCATACAACTGTATTTTAACCAGATTTAAAGTTCAATCTGAACTGAATTATTAATTACTGTTTTATTTTTATTTAAAAATATATAAAAATACTATATTTACCTGAATTTATGAAAAAGGGGGTCAAAATAACCCTTTCGTAGAGGTGCCAGATGGTTAAAATGTTCTAGAAAATTATTCACCGTAAGATTTCACTAGGGGTCTCCTCAGAACAAATCTTTGTATAATGGACGCAAATCTGTTTTATTTCGGGTTCTACTGAAGCGATCGAAATACTTCTTTTACAGAAGATATAATTTTTCCGGAAAGGCTTTCCGAAAAGACATCATATGGGAGGGCGGTGGACTTTTTATTTTGCTCCATATAAGGCGTGAAGGCCTAATGTACATATGGGCACTTCCATGGTAATTCTTTAAGCATAAAAATGAAACCAAAACAAATAATAATGATGACGTAGATAATTTGTTTGGGTTGTGGCTTGCCTGTAATATGAAAAATATTTCATCGAAAACCAAAATATCAAAAGTTGCGTGTGGTCCAATAAAACTTTTTCACTACACCATTTCCAGATGGTGAAATTTTAGAAAGTGAAAATTGGATTTTAGAAAAGTTGATTGGAAAAACAATTTAAATTTTCCAAAATCCAATTGACTCTTTCTAAAATCCAGTTGATGCTTTCAAAAATCCTCCTGGAAATGGTGTAGCTCTTTTGATTCCATTGCTCGCAGATTTTAATACGAACTAATAGAACTGGAAAATTTGTTGTGGATATTTAAAACACCTGCAACAATTGAAATTTGTAACGGTAAAATGTCAAAGCTCACTAGAGTCAGCTAATCGGGACTTTAAGCAAGGGCGTCAATTTTTAGGTTACGCTGTGTACAAATCACGTATTTCTTTTAAAACGGCCAATTTTTGATTAAATCTTATTTGATAAGTTTATAGAATATGCACCAACAGTTTATAATATTTTTTTAGAATCTCAAAATCGCCCTGTGCTTTTTGCATATTATTTATTTCTTCTTGCTGCACATAAGTATGTATGTAAGTCTTTTTCTTTCTTCTGAACAACTCACGATCAGTTTAGTTCTGTTCGTTTAGCAGTGAACAACCAATAGAAGCAATGTAGTAAAATTTAAGTTGACAAGGAAATCAATTTGCATACATACAATATTAAAGAGTTGCATTTCTTTTAGTTTATCTAGTGTTTTTTCAAATTTTTTTTTAATAAAAGAAAACGTGTATAATTAAGTTCCCGTGTTTTTCTAAAATAAACTGTAATTGGTGCCGCACATAAATGGCCCAATTACTGCAACGTCAACATGACTTGCCCCATTTCATGGCAAAAAGAAATTATGTTCAGCTCGCAATAATGCTGCTGATTGCATTCAATTCTTTGCGAATTGGAAATGCACAAAAGACAAATATTGGTGAGTTTTTGCTTTTATAGAAAAATCTTGTATATTTTTCCTTAGTGCAATTGTTTTCTTTTGTTTCACACGTGCAAAATTTGATTACGTAAAAACTTTTGCGTGAAAATCAAGGTGCGTTGCTGCCCCAAGGGTTTCACTTAGATACAAATGTTCATATGTATGTATGTTTGTATGCAGTTGGTGCATCCGAAATCGCATTTGCCTTTCAGCTGTTTTCTCGTTTGTTTCTTTTAGTTATGTATGTGTTTTAGTTGTTGTTTTGTTTTATATACGTAAATATATATAGGTATATGCAAAAGCAAATCTGCTCTAGAAGAGATAGCGTTCGCATCACATATTCATGTATGTATGCACTTTTCAAATTTTCTATGAATCCACTTGCTCTTCTTTCCGCACCTCAAACAAAACAAAAATTTGTACACAAAATAAATTTGCTTACTTGCCGGCTGCGAAAAGTAGCAAAAAAAAAACAAGAATTTGAAAATAAATATTTGGCGGTTCTTTTCGTATGACTCAGAATCAGAAAATGTTTCTAAGCTAATGTGTACATAAATTGTTGACAAATAAAAGCGATATGCAAATTTCTATCAGTAGAAATCGTAAAGTTATTCAGAATAAATCAAGTTGCTGGGTCGAGCTCTATATAAGCAATGTAGGAGACTAAACGATATCATGATCAAATACGTCCCTTCAAAGGCAACATTCTTTCTAAGATATTCTTATGAAAAATATAAGAGTTTTCCGACTTGAAAAGTCGTCTTAGGATTAACTGTTAAGGCTAGCCACCCGACCAAGAAACGTACATTTGACGAACATACGAGATTTATTCTAAGAGATTTACTTTTGAGAGTTCGCCACATATACGTTTCACGGATTTTAAACGAACATTTTGGATTTTTCCTCCATTATTTAAGAAACATGATTTTTCTCACATTAATTCAAAATTTTCAAGCAATACATCCGTTTACTATCAGTTTCAGCAACAAAAATGTGTCGCAAACTTAATCGAAGACGAACATTGAGCAAGTAAGTTCTGCTGCCGCAAACTGGGCGAAAGGTTATTCATTTACGATACTTTTACGGATCCGTTTACGATAGTTTTGTCCACAAAAGTATTGCTAAAATTTCGAAAACTTGCACATTGTCGTGAGTGTTGCTTTGGTGGGTAGAGCTAGAATGTGTAGCTAGTCAGGAAAGTCGTAAATACATCCAATTAGGCCGGATACTAGACCACAAGTTTATAGTTAGAGAAGGAAACAAACAGATCGATAGTCTTACCAGGAAGGTAGTGGATACTAAGCAAATACCTAAGGCTTTATTGGCATCGGTATATTGTGTCTTCTTGTAATTCGAGTAAATATCCGAAATGATTTGAAAGCGCCAAAACTAAAACTTTTCAAGACAGACATGAGAGGCTATCAATTCTCACAACTAATTCACTTTTATTTGATTACTACGAAAATGTCTTTATATTATAATGAGTCTTTCCCTCTATCACTATCTCTACCTTTACATTCCCTTTCTATTGCCCTGTCCTTTTCACTCTCATTTTCACTTTCCGTCTCCCACTGCCTCCTCGTTTCATTTGCCCTCTGCTTTTCCCGTCCCTTTTCCTTTCCTTGTCCCTTTCTCCATTTACCTGACCCTTCCTAAACCCTTTCCCCTTCTATTTATCTTTTCCTTATATATATCTTTAAAAAAGCTCTGCTCAAGACTTTTAGTTTGAAACCAGCATCGCTTAGAAACAATCCGGGGCCATTCGGATCCACATTTCCATCTATGTTTGGTGATTTGGTCTCAGCATTACTATGAAAAAAGCTCTATATAAAAGTCCTGTTAAAAACTTTTCATTTGATACCAATATCGTGCGAGGTCATCCGTAGAGCTGCAAAACTATCGATGGCACTATCGATAGTATCGATAGTTTTTTTTTCGTGTCACTATCGATAGTTTTTTTCCACTATCGATGGTTATCCCTATTCATTCTTGTAGTTTTGTCCCAAGAGAAGAATACTGAATGTTAGGGAGGAGTTGGATTTCGATATAAAATTGGTCAAATTAATACCCCAGCGGGTTAGGGGGCTTAGAATATACCCGTGGTAAGGAATGTCTGTCGTAAGAGGCGACTAAAATCCACGCTTCTAACGATATACAACTTGTAGTAATTGAACCACACCTCGCTAAATGACAGCTGGTCAATGTCAAATTTTTTAATTTTTTCCGATTTTTGAAAGTTTTGATTTTCAAATTAAGTTTTTTATAAAAACTTGTAAAAATTATGGACTAAAAACTCGGTTATATGACTCATCCGTGTATAGGGCGTCGTTTTACAAAATTTTTTTTTGCAAAACACTATAGACTTCTTGCGCGGTCTTAAACTTCTCTAGTACTGCCTTTAAAATAAGAAACAATTTGCTCGCACAGCTAAATTCAATGAAGGTGCAAAACACGGTAACTCTCATGGAACATGGTGCAAGGTTTCCAATATATTAGCTGCGGAATGATTTGTATCTGACAGCAGCTTTTGTGTCTACTCGCAATTTGAAATCTTCTGATATAAAATGACAAGCAATAGTTAAATAATTTTCATTATTCCTTTTTTTTGCTTGGTTTTCCGTCATCCCTTGTGAAAAAATCGTTCCACAATACATAAGTATCTATATCTTTAGCTTAAGGGCCGTTTACTCAACCTCTGATTAACGCTAACCCTATGAGAGGGTGAAGTCACAAACAAATTTTATCTTTTATCTATACACGGATAAGTCATCTAACCGAGTTTTTCGTCCATAAAATATCCTTTTTGTTTCACATGAAAGAAATCGCTAAAAATAATGTTTTTATTAGATATCCTTGATATTACGTTAACAATTAAATTTAAATTTTTAAAAAATAAAACTTTTCTGATTTTTACAATTTTTTATAAAAAACTTAATTTGAAAATCAAAACTTTTTCAAAAATCGTAAAAAATTAAAAATTTTGACATTGACCAGATGTCATTTAGCGAGGTGTGGTTCAATTACTACAAGTTGTATATTGTTAGAAGCGTAACTCCAGCGAACATAATTTTTGAATAAAGTGATAACAAAAAACACAAAATTACCGTTATTTCAAAAACGTAACCATACAAAAAAATTAAAAAAAAAAAGAAATTGTTCTGTGCTCAGCAGGCCCATACCTATCCTCCCACATAACTGAAATTCTTCGTATTTTTTTGTTTTTTGATTTATTTAAAGCATAGTGTATTCTACATTAATGAAATGTTTAAACAGTGTGCCTTTTGATTATCGGTACTTTACATTAATGAAATGTATAAACAATGTGCCTTATGTACAAATTAGCGCCAAAGATGCTAAACAACAAATGTTCTACTTTTAGTTTTATTACTATAGCGTTTTCAAGTCAAATGAAACCTTTTCCAAATCAAGTGCTAATTTTAAATTGAAAAAGGTTTAATTTAACCAAAAAATGCTATATATATAAGTGAAGTATTTAATTCCTATTTGTTGTTCTTTTGTTAATTAATTAATGTTATGCGTTAAAAAAAAATTAAAGACTTTGAAAAGGAAAATGTAAACAAAACCATCCCTCTTTTTAAGGTTTAATTTAACCAGAAAATGCTATATACATATACAGAGAAAAAAGTACAATGGTTTTTTCAGTTGGTTGAATGTTTTATTGGTTGATTTATTCATGTCAAAAAGAAAAAATGTAATATGTACTTTTTCATTGTACCATTAACCAATAGTTTGGTAACAATCAATATCAAACAGAAAGTTGGAAAATATTGGTTAATTCATATCTAAAAAAAGTAAAAATATTTACGAAGCTTTATGGCTTCGGCTCTGTTGTTACCATCGCCTTCAACACCGTTTGTGCTTGACGAAGTTGAATGGCTGGACCCGAATTGCAGAGAGCGAGAGAGTGAGTATTTGGAATTTTCTTTGTTATTCAGTTAACATATTAACACTCTCTTATAGATCATACATAGCAGTGCTGCTACTGGCATAAAAATATAACCAACAAATTGTTTAATAGTAAGAAGAAATTGGTTGAAGATTTGAACGAACATTTTGTTATATCAACAAATATCATGGTTAATATAACCAAAAACACTGTCTAATATATCAACAATGGTAATGGTAATATTAAACAAAATTCACATTGATTCCATTTCAAGTGTGAAATTAGTACTATTAACCAACTTTTGGTTGATTTTTCTCTCAGTGTAAGTGAAGTATCTAATTCTTATTTGATCTTTTATTTAATTATTGTTTTGCGTAAAAAATTAAAGACTTTTTGGAAAGAAAACTGTAAACAAAACCATCTCTCTTTTTATTTTAGTGAAATATTCATAAAAAACTATCGATAGTATCGATAGTTTTTTTTTTCGACTATCGAAACTATCGAGTTGTCCGACTATCGATGGTTTTGCAGCTCTAGTCATCCGGGTCCAATTGCTTAGGCATCACTTTAAATAGAGCTCTATGTTGAAGCCTTCCACTTCCTTTGTAACCGAGTTATCCATTACATAACAAACTTACGTAATAAAAATTAACTAGAACGGACCATAAATGCGAATGTTCTGAATATCTCGACTTCAGCGCCATCTAGAGTGTTAAGACTTTGTATCCGGGTTCTTCATTGCATAAAAAACATACCTGCCAAAAACGCGTAGAATCGGATCAAAAATAGGGATTTTGTGAATATAGCGACTCCAGCGCCACCTAGCATTGGAAAGTATAGCCTATGTCGAGAAGACCTTTCCAAAGAATAAGCTGTTAAAATTTGGCAAAAATCTGTTGAGTAGTTTCTGAGCCATTTCCTTACACATAAACCCCCTACAATTTTATATGTATATAGATTATGACTTTGTGCACGCATAGACTGTACTTTCTTCATAATCATTTACTTACTTCTTTGAAAGCTCTGCCCTCTAGCTTCATTACTCATTTTATGTATATTAAACAGAAGTGGGTAACTTTACACCAGCCTCTTGATGAAAAATTCCATGACAAATAACTTGCTACAAACTTTTTTTTTCCAAAGGCCTAATATACGAAAACACTAATCCCGATATGGAAAAGATATTTCAATTGGCAATAGCGAAGGCAAATGAGGATAGCGATGGCGCTTTGCAGCTGCATGGCATTACCGCAGCGATAGAGCCTGGCAATGCTTTCGAGACATCAAAAAAGCTATGCAAAATATTAAGGGTAAATATGATAATACTTCAAAAGAAAATATTAAGAAAATTATTATAATTACTTACATACATATATGTATGTATGTATATGTATCTCATTCTCTTAAATATTTTTAAGCATAATTTGGTAGCCGTTTTTGGTCCCACAACAAATATGGCCGCCAAGCATGCAATGAGCATTTGTGATGCCAAGGAATTGCCCTTCATTGATACGCGCTGGGATTTTGGCATACAAATGCCTACGGTGAATTTACATCCGCACGCCTCTAAATTGGCGTTGGTATTGAAAGATTTGGTAATAGCTTTGGAGTGGACTGATACCTTTACGATTATCTATGAAACGGGTATGTGACTTTGAGTAGTGAAAACTTGTTGAATATTAAACTAATATCTAAACCAAAAGGTGATTATTTGCCCATGGTGAATGAGCTGTTGCAAATGTATGGCCCCGCTGGACCCACAATCACCGTGCGCCGTTATGAGTTGGATTTGAATGGTGATTATCGAAATGTTTTGCGTCGCATTAAAAAATCTGGTGATTATTCGTTCGTTGTGGTGGGCTCAATGGAAACGTTGCCGGAGTTTTTTAAGCAAGTGAGTGATGTGGAAATTTTCAGTATTTCGAAGATAGTATTAATTTTCTCGTTGTTTTTTTTTTTTTAGGCTCAACAAGTTGGCTTGATGACTAGCGATTATCGTTATATAGTCGGCAATTTGGATTTACAAACAATGGACTTGGAACCCTTTCAACATGGTGATACCAATATAACTGGCATACGTTTAGTTTCGCCGGACATGGAGAATGTGCAGGAGGTGGCGAAGGCTTTGTATGAAACAGATGATCCTTATCAAAATGGTAAAGATAATATTCTTTTTCTTAGTACCGCATTTACTAAAATAAAAAAGCAAAAAACAAAAAACAGCTACATTCGAGACATGTTCAATTTATTTGAATACATAAATAAAATCACATTCCTTATCATTGCTCGCCTACTCAACTAATCTCTGGTAAATATTTATGTCCATAACATATCACCTTTGCTAACGCTTAAGTACGTATTAGTAAACTTTGTATAGCTGCGTTGTGTATACATCCATATCTGTTTTCATGACATGCTTACATATGCCTTTTATTTATTTCCAGCTTCATGTCCTTTAACCACCAGCATGGCTTTGGTCTATGATGGCGTGCAATTGTTGGCTGAAACATTCAAACATGTCATGTTCCGTGCGGTGCCATTAAATTGTAACGATGATAGCTCTTGGGACAAGGGATATACGCTTGTCAACTATATGAAATCGGTGAGTAGTGGTTAATGGTTAATGATGCAATAACTACAAACGAATGCGAAAAACAAACAGAAAAGCGTCAATAACAAGATAAAAGCGCACTAGTTCATTTATATACCTATTTATCGTTTATGCCTCAGACACATATGTGGTATGAATATTATAATATCAATACTATGATTTGGCTTTACTATGAAATTTTTCAATTAAACTACAATATGAGAGTGACACATATATCGCCCGTTTTATGCAATAGGGATTTAACTCGAAAAATTCGATTTCTGGTATTTTGCCATATATTTGAATAACTGGGTAGTGCCTTTGAGTCTAGTCTTATAAAATACTCAAAAAGATAAAAATGGCGGAAATAAAAGTGATTTTGTAGTTAGCCGTAGAAGGAAACTATTTGAAATTATAAAACTTTATTTGCGTTTTCCCAAAAAAAATTTTTTTGAGTTAAATCCCTATTGCATAAATCGTGCGATATATAGATCGTAATATCTTTATATATATTACGCTAAGCGATTTTTTGTAAGCACCATAACTTTTACACCGTTATACCGATTTTCGAAAATGTGCTGTCAGATGAAAGGGCTGGACCTGTAGATGGGCAGGAAGGTTTAATTTTTTTGAAAAGGGTTGCCGGATGTTTGAAAATTTAATTTTACTGTATAGTATGTTTGATTTTAAAATTTTTGGCACCATATGACGGGGCTTGACCTGATATTAAGTAATTTAATAAAAATTTTACAAAAAGGGTTGCCACCTGTTCAAAAATTCAGTTTTACGCTATAGTTTGTTTGATTTTTAAATTTGAGGTGTCATATGAAAGGACTTGACATGGAAATGAGTAATTTATTAAAATTTTTACAAAAAGAGTGCCACCGTTCAATAATCCATTTTTACGTTACAGTTTATCTCATTTTTAAATTTGAAGTGTCATGCAAGGCCTAGCACTGAAGATGGGTAATAAAAGGAAAGGGAAGAGGAAAATGAAAGGGACGGATGTGGCGAAGGACAGGAAGCGAAAGAGGAAATCGTCGTACCATACGAAAACTAACATCAGATTTTTTGTGGCTGACGAAAAGTAAAAAGTTCAAGCTTTGGCCGACGAAAAGTAATAAAATCGAGTTTTGGCTGACGAAAAGTAATAAAATCAACTTTTGGCTGACGAAAACTATCAATTTCGTATAAACAACAACAATTTTAATGTAAAAACAGTATATAATTACTGATACTTTTCGTCAGCCAAAAGTCAAATGTTCTACTTTTCGTACAGAATTTTTTTATTGATAGCTTTCGCCAGAAATTTTAGATATGTTAGTTTTCGTATGGTACGACGAAATATGAAAAATAAAATGGATAAAGGGAAAATAAAGCGCAAATAAAGGGGAAAGGGGAAGAGAAAGAGAACTAGAAAGAAAAGGAGGAGCGCGCCAAATGGCCTTTTGTAGGTCGCTTTAAGGTTACCATAGTCTAGAAAAATATTCGTCACAAAACTTCCCTATGGGGCTCCTTGGTCAAAATCTATGTATAAAAAATCTAGGTCCACAGAAAATAAAAATAACCAGTAGCTATGAAGGTACATATATCAAAAAATTTTCAAATATGGCAATAAGTGGTCTTCCACCCTCAAATTTTCGCACAGTGTAATTGAAAGCCACAGCATCGCGTGGCCGGGTTTACTAGTTTCTATTATACTACGATGTGTGTCTCTATCATAATCGATTATACACTTTTGCAAGCAGTGATTTTCTCTGCTTATTGGCTATGAAGGTGTTTGAGTAGCATTAGTAATAGTAATAATACTAATCTCTATCGGCATTTGCCGCTATTTATATTCTTATGAATTGTAATATGGTTATTGCTACATATGTATGCTTTTCCATAGAACAGTTGTGTGACATGGCGTATGAGTAACATTATTCAGTTGGACTCTATACCCCACAAAAAAGCAACTCGTTTTTCCCTCTCCAATTAAAGTTTTAACAGAAAGAAAATCTAACAAATAAACCAAAAGAATATATGAAATTGACTTTCAAACAAGAAAAGCTGTGTTATTAGCTCACATTAATCACCGCAGTTCCAATGCAAACAAAGAATATTAAGAAAGTGTTCATATTGACAATTTAAATCAATAAGAGGATTAAGTGAGTTATACTAATAAACTCAACGAAGATGAAAAACTATGCTAAAATTTTTTTTAAGGAATAAATACTACTTGAGCATACCAGTTGTATGAATTAAACTTTTCACAATAAAGAAACCCTAGTAAAATATACGCAATAGGAGTTCATAGCTTAAATACAAATCCTAATAACTTTCGCAGTTTTTATTTATCTTTTTTTCTATTAACACATTTGTGAAACCGCAAACTTTTTAGTTTCCAAATAATCCTCTTGCCCATTATTACTTTCTTATATATGTACCTACATAAACACATATATGCACACATATATGCATGCAAGTATCTCTAAGCGCTTTGATGTTAAGACTTTTTTTGTTTCATTTTATTTTTTATACCTTTCATGAGAATGAAATGGTATTATAACTTTGTGCCGAAAATCAAATCTTGAAAGTACTAGAAGGAGGCGTGACAGACCCATCAATATATATACCGATATAATCAGAATCATTAGCTGAGTCGTTTAAGCCATGTCCGTCTGTCCGTCCGTCCGTCTGTGTGAACGCAAACTAGTCACTCAGTTTTTGAGATATTCGATTGAAATTTGGAACACGGGTGAGTTTTAATGCTCAATCGATCATTTGTCGGAATTGTACGAATCGGACCACTATAACATATAGCTCCCATACAACCGATTGTTCAGATATGGACATTTTGGGATATAACTTCTTCCTTTTTACAGCTAAGGACACGAAACTGTGGGGTATTTGTACCCATATTGACCCAAACAAGGTTACCGAAAATTATCAAGATCGGACCACTATAACATATAGCTGCCATACAACCGATCGTTCAGATATACACATTTTGGTGTACAACTTCCCCATTTAAACAGCTAAGGACATGAAATTTTGAAGTATTTGTACACATGTTGGCCTAAACAAGGTTACCGAAAGTTTTCCAGATCGAAGCACTATAACATATAGCTCCCATACAACCGATTGTTCAGATATACACATTTTGTCGTATAACTCCTCCATTTAAATAGCCCAGACACCATTTTTATACTCAGCTGTACTAGTACACAGAGTATTATAATTTTGATTTCATAACGGTGGATTGTAACATAATGAAATAATCGAGATAGATATGGACTTATGTATATCAAAATGATCAGGGTGAAGAGAGAAATCGATTGAGTCATGTCCGTCCGTCCGTCCGTCCGTCCGTCCGTACGCACTCTAACTCGCGTAAAAATTGAGATATTTTGATAAAATTTGAAATGCAAGTTGGTATCGAGACTGGGACGGTTGGTATTGAAAATGGGCGAAATCGGACCATGACCACGCCCACTTTTCCTATATAGAAAAAATCGGAAATTTGGTATCTCAGCCACTAATATAGCTGAAGTTTTGGAAAATGGGCGGTGCCACGCCCACTTATTAAGGGTCAAACATTGAAAGTTTTATATGTCATAACTCAGAAACTGTTGAAGATATATCGATGAAATTTGGTATGCGTAATTTGCTTATATAGACTAATATTTTGACGAAAAATTATCAAAACCGGTTTACGGCCACGCCGACTTTTATATATGGGTATTATAAAGTGGCCTAATAAAACCATTTTAAGCGATATCTCTGTCAAATATAAAGATCTATCACTGAAATTTTGTGGCAGGAGTCCAACTACGGGCATAAAACAAAAAATACAAAAATTTTGGAAAATGGGCGGTGCCACGCCCACTTATTAATGGGCAAATATTGAAAGTTTAATAAGCCATAGCTCAGAAACCGTTAAAGATATATCGATGAAATTTGGTACGCGTGATATATTTACTTAGCCAAATGTGTGGACGAAAAATTACCAAAATCGGTTGACGACCACGCCCACTTTTATATATGGGTATCATGAAGTGGCCTAATAAAAACATTTTAAGCGATATCTCTGTCAAATATAAAGATAATTCATTGAAATTTTGTGGCATGAATTCCACAATAGATCGGAAACAAAAAATATAAAAATTTCGGAAAATGGGCGTGGCACCGCCTCTTTTCAGACAAAGCAATCAACGAGATTTCGGAGCCCATAACTCGACAAATAATTGAGATATTATGAGATATTACTTGGTTTATACACTCTTATATCTTTTGTTAATAGACACGCAAAAATTTATTGAAATCGGTTTATGACCACGCCTACTTTTTAACAAAGATATTTCTGGAACACCCTTTGGGAATTTGTAACGTGAAGTCTTTGTAACTAAAAGTCATAGAGGGATGAAATTTTGCACTAACAATAATATTTATATGCTTATTTGGATGATTGATATAAATTTTGAAAATGGGCGTGGCTGCGCCCTGTTTATGCAGCACTCGTTTCATATAAAATACACCCAATATCGAACACACGCAAACAAACAATGAGAGCATACAGCTGAGTATCTAATGTTCGATTCCACTCGAACTTAGGCTTCCTTACTTTTTTCTAATAAATCCTTCCATAAATAACCCACAAAATTGAAATTATAAATTATACTAAATCAGACTATGTACAACATATATATGTAGGTAGCTTTTCATTTCCCCACTCATGAAAGGTATGAAGTCTTCGGTACGGCCGAAGACAGCCGCGCTCTTATTTGTTTTATTATATCTTTTATTTTATTCAACTTTCAGCTCGGCTTAAATGGACTTACCGGCGAAGTAAAATTCGACTACGAAGGTTTGCGCACCGATTTCCAACTGGATGTTGTCGAATTGACCATGTCGGGTATGCAGAAGATAGGTGAATGGAAAACGGCAGATGGCTTCATTGCTAATCGGCCGCCGCCAATGGTGGTGGAGCAGGATCAAAGGTCGTTGGTGAATAAAAGTTTTGTTGTAATAACAGCCATAGTAAGTACATATGCAGCTGCAGTGAGTAATGAGAATATTATGTTGGATATACATGTGTATGTAAGATAATTATGTATGTTTGAAAATTACTTGTTAGGCTGCAGCTTAAGTTTAGATTATTTGAGGATGTTGCCTTTCCGAAAAAAAGTATGTACATAAATCTCGGCTAAATAAAGCTAATGCTCTCCCTAAAGTGTCGATAATGAGTTTCTTGGGAGCACTCAGAAGAAGGGTAGGAAAAAGGATCCCAAGGAGTCTCTAAAATTCGATTTTGTAGTGTTGCTTCGTAAAAAAGACTTTTACTTATCATAATAAAAGTTTTATGATTCGGATTCAGCGCCAATTTGGGTAATTTCATATGGCCCTTTTGGAGCGACCGCTTAGAACGACTTTTTTTTTGCTTATTTAGAACATCAAAAAAATCTTATTTCTGAGGGGGGTAATTCTCTGATCCTCTTTTTGCTTAGGCGGGCCATCTCTGTACATTTGTTTGTATATACTCGTACACACAGCACTCAAGTTGCGTGTAACCAATGTGTTATATTTTACTTGATTTTTCTTTTTTTCACATTTGTACATACAGAGTGAACCGTATGGCATGCTGAAAGAGACAGCAGCCAAATTGGAAGGCAATGATCAATTCGAAGGCTTTGGCATTGAATTAATCGAGGAGCTGGGTAAAAAATTGGGTTTCTCTTACACATTCCGTTTGCAAGAGGATAACAAATATGGTTCATTCAATCCGAAGACTGGCAAATTTGATGGCATGATGTTGGAAATAATTGAGGGGGTAAGTAAGAATTTGTTGGTTGATGGTAAACATTAATCTGGTAGGAAGTGGATATTGTTGTGTATTTGTTTGCTATATTCCTTTTTTTTACATATATGAACATATGTATACATATGAACGTATAGAGGCGTATATGAGAAACATAGCTTTACCTTTAAGTAAGGGTGCGTTTATGTCGGAGCAATAGAAGAAAGAAAGAAAGATAGCGAAGAAAATTGTAAACGGGAATTCTGTACTTCTGTTTATGTCGGAGCTGCGATAAGCGCTAAGCTCACCACAGATAATAGCAAAGAAAATACCTTACGGAAATCACGTATAGTGTTTATGTCGGAGCAATAGAAGAAAGAGTGGATACTAGCAACGAAAATTGTAAATGGGAGTTCTGTACTTCTGTTTATGTCGGAGCCGCGCTATAAGCGCGTATCAAAGTATAAGAGCGAAGAAAATTAATTCATTGATTTTCCTTAGTCGATTGGCGCTATTCATTATGGACACAGAAACTTTCATCAGTGCAATTTTTAAAAGGCAACCTTTGTGGGATCAAAGAAATCCAAATCATCCCAATAGGCTTGTCTTGGATAAACTGTGGACGGCCGTAGCATGTGAAATGAAGTCCACACGTAAATAAATATATACGACTTCATGCATAAAAAATAAAATAGGTTTTAAAAACTTTTAAGTGACATTTTCATAAAATTTTTCGATTTCGAAAATTTTATAAATCTATTTTATTTTTTATGAATAAGAGGGGCATTGTTTATGTGTTTTATTACTTTTTATACATAATTTTTATATAACCTTTCAAATTAAAAAAAAAATTAAATATATAGATAAGAATGTGTGGAGCAGAAATATGTATATGTAAATATTTATTATGTGTAAAATAACAACGTCTCTTCTCCTTTTCGGTTACTCTAAAATTTTTATTTAAGTACCACAATACACTAAAGACAAATCTAGTACCATAGCTTCAATATACGCAGATAACAGCGCTATTCCACTCTTTGCTAGCTTAGCTCCGACATAAACACTCAATAGCGCTATATGCTTTGGTCGAACAGCGCTATTACCTCCGCTTATTGACCTCTTCGCTACTATTGCTCTTATCACTGCTCCGACATAAACACTCAATAGCGCTATTCCGATAAGCGTATATCACGCACAGCTATCTTTCTTTCTTCTATTGCTCCGACATAAACGCACCCTAAGAAGTTTCATGCGCAGCTCACTTTGATAAGTTAGAAATGACTTCCGCTATACTTACATACATACAGTAGAAATGTTCATAAACAAAATTCGTATACAAATTGGCGTGATTTGCATGCTTTATTCAACGTAACTACACGTATTTGACTTCGTTTTGGGTAAGAAGGTTAGAAAAGTAAGCAAGCTTAGAAGAAAGTTTTATTTACATAAATCAATTCTCATAATTCATACGTCTAATTTCTAGCAGCAAAATAAAAGCAAACAAAGAAATAAATAAAGTGTTTTATAAAGAAATTTGTTGTACTAATTCCACGTACGAACATTCTCTTTGCTTTATCCGAAATATCTTTTAAAAATGGATAAAGTTGTCACTCCTTGCCATTTTTGCATAATTCAAATGAAAGTCTTTAGCATACATACATACATAAGTAAATGAGTTAGGTAACGCAAGGAAAATATTTCATGTTATTCGAAATATTTGCATAAGTCCTTTTAAGCTAGCATATGCATACATATACATTTGTATGTATGTAAAACAAATAAATTGTTCAAACCAAACGACCTTCTGTGAAATTCAGCAGCACAGCCAAAATTTCCTTTCGGAAGGGGCTAACAAAATCAAGTGCTAATGAACCTACATCTAGAAGAATTGTAAAAATCAGCAAGAAAATATTATCAATTTTTTATGCAATTAAATTTCATGTCAATCTATACATATATGTACAGACAATAGCAAATAGTGCAAAAAAAAAAACCAAGCCAAACGCCTCGTGAGCTCCCTTTGTCTTTTAAATTAGGTTGGTTTCCAGTAGGACTTGGAATCATCGTTTTATTATTCCATTACCCCCTGTTTCCGCAGTACGGACCGGGAATAAATAAATAAATAAAATGCCACAGAAATTAGTGTTTTTTTCAAAATCAATTCAATTAGTTTATTTAATAGAAAAATGGGTATATATATATATATAGTTGTAATCACGTAGTGAACAAAAAACTTACGGGCGCTGATGATGGCTTCTTAGATGATCGGGATCGCAAATCAAATAGGCGGAAAAACGAAACAAACCGGAAAAAGCATATATATATATTTTCCGAATTGTTAGGAAAAAAGTTACGTTAATTCTTGTAGTTTGCTCAGGGTTGCTATAACAGGGTTGCCACGAGGGGGTATGACAAGTGCACATTAGGGTGCGTGAATTGGCCCCCTTGCAGCAAGCAACCAGTATAGGAACCTGACCTCCATCAGCCACCGTAAGGTGTAAGTATATAATATTATATAGTCAGTTTTAACATTGTATGTATGTCCTAGGAAGCGTATAGTAATACATAGATAAAACATAATTAAAAAAAAAATTGATTTTTCTCGGAAATAATATCAAATGGAGTACTCTTCTGCTCATCGCTTGGGTAGATCTCGCTTCAAGTTCTACTGCGTGTGTTCACATACATACATATATACATTTATACCCTGCAGGGAACTCAATAACTAGTGAGCAAAATTTCTAGTTCCGAACTAGCGAAAAGGTGTCAAAAGGGAACTAGATTAATTGTAGCTAGACCCTCACCAGTTCAGAAGGAGTGAATTGAGTGACCATTATTAGCACACTTTGATTTGTATGCAAGTTGCAAAAATTCTACGAAAATTTTTCGTTCGTTAAATTACCGTCGGCTTTGTATATTGTTGCAATTCTCAGATGTTTAATGAAGCATTTTAAGAGTTTTCTATTTGCATCTCTTATGAAATGAAATGTTCCCCTAATTATGCTTTTCCGATCCCTCAGGCTTATTTTTATTTTTTGATGTGTAAACATCTTTGCTGTAGCTACGAGTGATTTAGAAAAACAGGCAAAGTTTACGCGTAAACGTAAATGACCTTTGTGTTAGTGTACTGCTGCGTCCGTGTGAATCGCTTGGCATTGTCAGTGGTAGGTAGGTACTCTGAAAAAAAAACGTTGTAAATCTAAAGACTTTCGCTGTTAAATCAACTACTTTCCGCAGTTGAAATGTGCCTAACAACGCTCCGTTGTTGTTTCAAAGGTGCGAGCGTTGTTGATTTAAGTCAATAGCGGAGATTGTTTTAAAAAATTTTCACCTAAAAATAAATTTTTGTTTGCATTTTACTCTTCATCTTCTCTCCGCCCGGGTCCCAACTGCAAATATGTAGCCTCCGCTTGTTCTCCTATTCTTCTCTCCTTCTTATCATTCACTGGTTGGTATTTTTATTTCTTATTCTGATTTTTCTTCTTTATTTTATATTCTCCTCCGGATTCGAACCATGACATCAACCTGAAATTCTATCCAGTCATCACATAGTGGAACATTCAACATTATATTGAATTGTAGTAACCTATTTATACTTCCATTTCCTAAAAAGGAATCTATGAATTATTTGAATCATTGTAAAACCAAAATTTAAAAAAATTTGTTCTCATTAGTTTTGTTTACAACGGAAACTGTTGGGTCAAATACTTTTGCCTTTAAATCAACAACGGGGAGAAAATTGTTACTAAAAATAAACTTTTTTTTGGATTTTTCTCTTCATCCTCTCTCCATCATTATTTTTTTTGTTGGTTTTCTCACAAAAAAATATTTTCTCACAAAAAATTTTTTAAAGGCAAACAAGTTTTTGAATCAACAACGCCCGTTTTTGAATAAATTGTTGGATCAAAAACTTTGCTGTAAAAACAAATACTTTTGCTGTTGAATCAAAGACGGAGATTCAACAGCCGAAAGTTGTTGGTTTAACTACGGGTATTTTTTTCTGAGTAGCTAGGCATGTACTTACAAATGCTTGCATGCACAGCCGTGCAAATGCAAATGTCAACAACAACAGCAACGAAGCGAAGTTGTTGTTGTTGCTTTCTGCAACAATGCGACAAACAGGCAAAATAAAAAGGATAAACCCGTTTGAACATGTATGCAAATGTATGGATATACATACCTACATCTACCTATCTAATTTTCTGAGGAATATTGGTATCAAATGAAAGGTTTTGAGCAGGACTTCGATATGAAGCTCTTTTGATTGTGACCCCTAGGCCGGGTCTCCAGATATGGGTCAAAACGAGGACCCGGATGATCCGTGAATGTTTCTGAGCAAAATTGGTATCAAATGAAAGGTTTTGAGGAAGGCTTCTACAGGGAGCTCTATTCTTTATGGTTCCTAGGTCGGGTCCGGAGATATGGGTCAAAACGAGGACCCGGATGATCCTTGAATGTTTCTGAACAATATTGGTATCAAATGAAAGGTTTTGAGCAGGATTTCTAAACGGAGCTCCGAGATATTGGTCGAGCGTGGACCCAAATGATCTTGCATGTTTCTGAGCTAAACAAAACAAAATAAATCAAAATCACAAATCAAAAATTAAAAATCACAAACCAAACACCAAAACAAACAAAAACAACAAAATGTGACAGTGACAATGACAAAAAAAATTATAAAAACGACAGTCGCGTTGTAATCCATAGAAAACCAGGGAAAAAAGAATAAGGCAAGGGGAATAAAAATCCGATTTCGAAACTATTTACACATCAATGTTCATGAGTACTCGTTACTCACGCTTTAATTTTTTTTTTATTTTATTACTTTTTAAATATTATTGTAAATTTTTATTAAATAAACTAGCTGCACCCGACCAAGCTTTGCTTTGGCCCACTTCCTATTATAGGTACTTGAAGCGATATTTTCAAAAGTTTGCCCTCTTCATATTCTTATCCCATTTTTCTTGGTATTAGTCTCCAACTGCCTTCCCTCTACTTTTCTCTTTCTTTTTCCATTTATCTTTCCTTTCATTTCCGTTTCCCTTTTCCTTTCCCATCACATTTCCGCTTCCCTTTCTCTACCACTCTCTCTTACTTCTCATTTTCTGTCTTTCCCCTTTTTATTCCCCCTCTTATTCCTTCTCTAATTCCCTGTCTTACTGTCTCTCTCCCCATCCTCTTCATTCCATTTTTATTATATTCTCCCTCTCCTTTTCCGTCCCTTTGCCTTTCCCAGTCTCATTACTCTTCCCCTTTCCCTAGGGAACTGGGTTTAGCATAACATACCCTGCATTCCACATCTCATTTGATACCATCATTACTTAAAAACATTCCGTGGCGTCCGAATCGTCTCTTTTACCCATAATTGGGTATCGGGACTAATAACTATGAAAATATCTCTATATAGCAGACCCGGTCAACACTTTCAATTTATATCAGTATTGCTCAGAAGCATTCCGAGCTCATCCGGGTCCACTTATTGACCCACATCTGGGAACTTGACCTAGGAACCATAATGGGTACGGTATCTGGAGACTTGACCAAGAAATCGTAATGGGTACGGCACTACATGAGAGTCCGCTCAACACCTTTCATTTGGTACCAATATCCCTAAGATATATCCCGGTGTTATCCGGGTCCGCATATTGACCCATACCTTGGGATCCCACCTACGAATCGTCATGCGATTAAATAACAATATCGCTGAGAAATTATCCGGGGACTGACCTAGGAATCATAATGAGTTCATCTCTATGTAAAAACCCTGCCTTTCAGTTGACACCAATATCGTTCTGAAATTTTCCGGAGCCATCCCGGTCCACGTTTTGACCCACATTTAGGGACCAGACCTAGGAATCATAATCAGTTCATCTCTGTGTAAAGGCCCTGCTCAGCACTTTTCATTTGGTACGAATATCCCTGAGAAATATCCCGGTGTTGTCCGGGTCCGCGTGTTGACCCACATCTTGGGACCCGACCTAGGGATCGTAATGAGTTCACTTCTATGTAAAATCCCTGCTCAAAACCCTTCATTTGATACCAATATCACTGAGAAATTTTCCGGGCTCACGTTTTGATCCATATTTGGGGACCCGTCCTAAGCATCACAAATAAAATAGTTCTATGTTGAAGTCCTCATCAAGACCTTTAA
This sequence comes from Urophora cardui, assembly GCA_960531455.1. Taxonomy (NCBI): domain Eukaryota; kingdom Metazoa; phylum Arthropoda; class Insecta; order Diptera; family Tephritidae; genus Urophora; species Urophora cardui. The sequence goes on along the minus strand of OY482672.1, from coordinate 29,702,795 downwards.
TTTGATACCAATATCGCTCAAAAACATCCGAGAGTCATCCGGGTCCACATTTTGACCCATATCTGGAGACCCGACCTAGGAATCACAATCAGTACTATTCTATGTAAATTCTCTGCTCAACACCTTTCATTTGATACCAAATATCGCTTGGAAACATTCGATGGTCATCCGGGTCCACGTTTTGACCCAAATCTGGAGACCCGACCTAGGAATCACAATGAGTACTATTCTATGCAAATTCTCTGCTCAATACCTTTCATTTGATACCAATATCTATCGTCCAAAAATATTCAGGAGAAAGCCGGATCAACGTTTTGACCTTTTGACCTATATCTCGGGAACCGACTTCCGGATTTGAAAAAAAATATGTATATAAACCATCTAGGGCAAGGTACTAAGCTGGTGTGAAAATTTGGTCAAAATCCCTCCAAGCGTTTGGGCGAAAGCCGGCGACAAAGAAATGGGCTTGATTTTTATATATATATAGATAAATAAAAAAATATTAGTTAAAAAAAAATTGAAAAAAAATTATCATCCACCTTGACACCGACAGGATTCGAACCCGCGACCCTCAGATTGAAAGGCAAATGCGTTAGCCAGTCGGCCATCGCGCCACTTGCATGAAGTGTGTCAAATGCTGCACTTAAGCGCCAGATGTAGAACTGTGAATTTGTAGGTACTTGTAGCTAGTTCAGAACTATCGAAATTGTGCCAATAAAGGAACTAGTGTAAACTGTAGAATTTAGTACTAGTTCGGAACTATCGAAAATGTAGTGCAGAGAGTGACAATTGACACCGCCTAGGACATCGCCGTGTTAAATTCGCCAGTTGATAACATGCAAAAGAGATTTAGCTCGCACTAGTAGTGTCGAAAAATGCACTAGAAGCGACCTAGTTCGGAACTAGAGATTTTCCCTACAGGGTATATTCATACATTCACACATACATACATATATGCCACTGTTTATGAGATTTCCGGCCATTTTCTGCTCCACTTCAAAATGCTTTACGATTGAATTAGGTATGCTGAAAATTACTCGTGCTCATTACATGTGCTGCAATACATACATTAGGCCGTCTCGCCTTATAGGGACGTAAAAATAAAGTTCGCCGTACGCCCCCGCATATGATGTCTTTTTGGAAAACATTTCCGGAAAAGTTTTTTATTTTTTTTTTTTGGACGCCGCAAGATGTCGCTAAAATTTATTTTTCTCATAACTTCGGTATTTAAAGTCCGCTCTCTAAATTTAATACACCAATGTCTTTGGCTTGAAAGGGCGCTTTATACTATGGAATATTATTAACCCTATGTGTGTCATTGGGGTAACTACCACCCAGTACTTAGTTTATACCACCCTAATGCAATATTTTATGCCTGCATGTTAAACGTAGTCTAAAATAATTAATCTTTTGCAAAAGAATTATTTCGATCGCTTCAGTAGAACCCGAAATAAAACACGTTCAACATTCTGTGGAATATATGTTTTTCGCTTCCTTTGGTCCTTTAGGTTCATTTTAAAAAGATTTCTTCTGAAGAGACCCCTACTGAAATTTTACGGCAAATAATTTTCTAGAACATTTTAACCCTCTAGCACCGCCAATAAAGGGTTATTTTGACACCCTTTTTTAGAAAATCAGGAAATTAGTATTTTTAAGGTCGTTAGAGGGTTAAAGTATTCTAGAAAATTATTTGGCATAAAATTTTACTAGGGGTCTCCTCAGAAAATTTTTCTGTAAAATTAACCTAAAAGACCAAAGGAACCGAAAAACCTATATTCCTCAGATTGTTGAACGTGTTTTATTTCGGGTTCTGCTCAAGCGATCGAAATAATTATTTTGCAAAAGATTAATGATTTTTGACTACGTTTAACATGCAGTCATAAAAAATGTACATTAGGGTGATATAAACTAAGTAATATTCCATAGTATAAGCCGCCCTTTCAAGCCAAAGACATTGGTGTATTAAACTTAGAAATCCGACTATAAATACCGAAGATATGAGAAAAATAAATTTTAGCGACATCTAGCGGGGTCCAAAAAAAATTTAAAAAATTTTCCGGAAATGATTTCTAAAAAGACATCATAGGTATGCGGGGGCGTACGGCGAACTTTATCTTTTGCGATACGGTCTAATGTACATATGTATGTTACCCCTAGGCAATGCTAAATATATGCTGATATATATGTAAATTTCACTTTTGTTGAAAAAAAACAAAAAAACTCATACATACATATGTTTGTTATAAAGGCATTGTTTATGTGCGGCTTTTTCCTGTTCGTGACTTGAAATAATAGAATAAAACTTCAAGGAAAAAAGCGATTGAGAATCATTTATGGCAAAAAATAAATGCACACGTGCATAAATTTAGTGAATTTTATATCAAAGCTAAAGTTTTAATCCAAAACAAAATAATGTGTGATTTATTTTTGCTTTTCATAATTTTTTTTATTAAAACAGTGCATACATTTCCATATTTGGAATGTTCAAGAAAAAATTTGTTCTATTCATTTTTTCCGCCAGCGCGCAGACATGGGCATCACGGACTTAACGATGACATCCACGCGCGAAGAGGGTGTAGATTTTACGATTCCTTTTATGAATTTAGGTGAGTTTAATGCAAATTTCTTTACAAAAAGAAACTTCAATATATTGATACTCCCCCACGATTTCTTTCATAAATTATCACTTGTGCCAATAAAAATCTACATAACTTCTTATCTTCATCTAAACACACTTCAACTTTTCTTACTTTTTGCCCCTTTTAAAGGCATTGCCATCTTATTTCGCAAACCAATGAAGGAGCCACCCAAACTCTTCTCATTCATGTCACCATTTTCGGGCACTGTTTGGATGTGGTTGGGCATTGCCTACATGAGTGTCTCGCTAACGCTCTTCATTTTGGGACGCATTTCGCCAACGGAATGGGATAATCCGTATCCTTGCATTGAGGAGCCAACCGAATTGGAAAATCAATTTAGTTTTCCCAATTGCTTGTGGTTTTCTACCGGTGCGCTGTTACAACAGGGCTCGGAATTGGCACCAAAGTGAGTACAAGTAAATAAAGTTTGTATGTATGCACATAAAGCTTATGTTTAACTACAGCTCCGTATTAGTAAAAGCACTCAGAGTACACACATATACCTGCACCCAATATTTGCTTCTAATTTTGTGTTTGCTACCTTTGCACCCAACTTTTCTTCCTCCACTTTCGTTTGCTTTTATATACATTTTGTGCTGTTACTTGCAATCAACGAAACTAATTTCGTTTGCAGAGCTTACTCAACGCGCACCGTCGCCTCAATTTGGTGGTTTTTCACGTTAATTTTGGTCTCCTCGTACACCGCAAATTTGGCCGCATTTCTAACGATCGAATCGCTTAGCAGTCCCATTGAGAATGCCGAGGATTTGGCTGCCAACAAGGGCGGTGTTGTTTATGGCGCCAAAGTCGGTGGCAGCACGTTTACATTCTTTCAGGTGAGCACAAACATATGTACACACTAGGGATTCCAATTTTTCCGATTTTTACGATCCCGGGATTTTCGAGATATGTTTTTATAATCCCGGGATCCTGGGATTTATCCCGGGATTTGGACTTTAATCACACAGGCCGAAAAAATTTCCAAAAAATTTTCTAACTCAAATAAAACTCTACTTTTCTAAAGGATTTCGGTGCACTGATTCTGAATCTGAAGTCGGATTTTCGGTAATACGTGTAGGTTTTGAGATATTCATGTCCAAAGAGACGAAAAATGCGATTTTTTGCTATATTCACTGCTCAATCTGTTAAATTACTTACTTTCATTAAAAGATGATTGCAGCTATTGAAAGAACGATCATTTCTCTTGAAAACAGCGCTTTGCTTTTTCATATATTTTATTCAGGTATATACGTTGTCTTCAAAAGAAATGATCGTGCTTTCAATAGATGTAATCAGTTTTTAATGAAAGTGAATAATTTTAATAATATAAATATTGAGGAGTGAATATGGCCACAAACTGCATTTTTCGCCTCTTTGGACATGAATATCTCAAAAACTACACCGAAATCCTTTTGAAACGTAGAATTTTATTTCTGTTACAAAATTTTTCGACCAGTATTATTTTCCCACATTTGGGGTTGAAAAAAGTAAATACTTTTTAGAGAAACGCTACAACTTTAAAATGCAAAAAAAAAATAGATTTTTATTGCCATTTTTGATTATTTCATTAGTAACAAAATAAAATAGGAATGTAAAATCATGAGTATTATTTAATAATACTTAAGAGTTACCTTAAAAAGCACAACCAACAACGAAAATTACATACATTTGGTTAACAAAACATTTGCCTTTGCAGTTGGTACTTTTAGGATATTAGGATAAAACGGTTTGCGATCGTTTGATAATTTCCAATAAAAAATTTTAGAATTTAACGACACACTTCGTTTAAGCGAATATTTCCAAGCTTGCCGAAAAATTCAGAAAATTAATGCAACTTCTGAATAAATAAATATCGGAGGCAAAATTTTGATATGAATTCCGAGTACAGTGTTGTAAGACTATCAAGTCTAGTTAAGATTTTGTTTCCATTTTCTTCCATTATTTACTTTCCATGTGCGAAAATTCCAAAAAACATTTGAGAAATAAATGACCAAAAATCAGGAAATAGAAATTATCAAATGAATTTTGCCACAAGCTAAAAGCTTTAAAAATACCTAACGTACATTTCCTTACAATGCGTACTTCAACACAACAAAATTTAATTATTAAAAAAAAAAATCAAAAATTTTAATCCTTACTTTGACTAATGGACTTTTTTATTCTAGCAAAAAGGTAGCACTTTCTTCCGGCTGTCACATTTTTATGTTCTCTTCCACACAGACTCAACACTTTTTTTAGGGATGTTTGTTCTATTGACAAAATATAAAACTGGCCCGACTACGGGCAACTTCTTCTGCTCTTAGCACAAGTAAAAGGTTGCATTATTTTTGTTTCATTCATCACATGAAAAATGCAACACTTTTATAGGGCACAGGACACATGTTGATAATGCTGCAATGTAATAATGCAACATTTTCATTCAGAATAGGAAATGCTATTAGTATACAGATCCGAGACCAATAAAAATTATGTAAAATATAACTTTTCTTTGCTATAATAGCGTAATATTCTCTATTTATCTTATCCCGAAAATCCCGGGATAAAATTCTAGCTATCCCGGGATTTTCGGGGTGTCATAAAGGGGGGATACCGGGATCCCGGGATTGGAATCCCTAGTACACACGCGTGCATCATTTACGCGAGTTATTTGCTCCTCATTAACATGCTTACGTGATCGCATATAAAAGCGCACATTTCCATGTTTACTCGTGGAATTTTAAACTTTGTTTTTCTCCTCTTTTCTTTCTCTTACTGCTTTAGGATGCTAAATATCCAACATATCAGAAAATGTACGAATTCATGCGCGACCATCCCGAATATATGACAACAACGAATGCCGAAGGCGTCGAACGTGTGGAAAATGAAAATTATGCATTTCTCATGGAATCAACCACAATTGAATATATTACAGAACGTCGGTGTAGTTTGACACAGGTCGGCTCTTTGCTCGATGAGAAGGGCTATGGCATTGCGATGAGGAAGAGTAAGTTGAGAGAAATGGGGGTTTTGATTAGAAAAACTGATATATTAATGGAGCTGCAAAAGAAATGCTTCAATACTTTTTGGGTGTATCAGAAAGGTATCAGAAAGGCGCATGTAACTCGTAGAAAGGTTATTATTTATACGAGGAAACTATCCTTTAATGCTTTTTTTATCTGAGTTCTACGATATTTTATACAAATACCGTGAAGTTGTTTACTTTTCTCAGTCTCTGTAACTTGGAAACCTTTTTCACGGAATGGCACGGAACTTTACACACTTATAAGTTTCAGTTTTCACGAACGCTGTAAAGATGGCGGGCGCACTGGGTGCGGGTATCTTCGTAATTAAGCGAGCGTTTTTCAAGCTTAAGTTTTCGCTATACAGGAGACCTGCAAGGCTTTACCTGCAGCAGAAAGTGCCAGTGTGGGTGACAGGATAGAGATTTTCTCGAATAGTCAGGCGGCTCTGAAGGCTTTGGGATCTGTAACACTATCATCAAGTCTGGTGAGACAGTATAGAGAGTGAGTTATGGGCTTAGCAAGCCGATTTGAGCACAGGATATCGCGATATTCAGGTAAACGAAATGGCTGATGAGTTAGCCCGGCAAGGCTTGGCTCTTGATGTCGCACAGGCGGAGGAGGTTCTTGTGCCGTTGGGTTACTTTAAGGGCCAAATCTCTCGGCACTGGGTTTAGGAGGCTAAAACAAGGGGGAAACGGTTGCCGTAGGTACGGTGTTCGTAGGGTCTGCAGAGGTGTGTGGCCCTCGTACAACGGGAAGCGATCCTAAGCCATTTTAAGGATGGGCAGGAGGGACATTTTCCGCTTGACTGCGGTGTTCGCAGGGCACTGGGCTATTGGTACCCTCGCAAACCGACTGAGTTCCTGGAGCGGATGAGACTGTGGAGCACCTGCTGTGTGAGTTTCCTTCACACTGCCAAGGCAGAATGAAATTCCTTGCCAAGCCTTTCTTCAACAACCTCTCGGAACTCAAGAACGTCGGGAATGAGGGGCTTCTTAGATACCTAAACTCAACAGGATGCATATAGGGCGGGTCCTACGCGCTGCTTTTGAATTGATACTCTTCTTTAATCTATTTTTCTGGTCTTTTTAGTCACGCGTCGTGGTATCAAAACAGCGCTTCGGCCACTCTAACCAACCAACCAAACAACCCCGGAAAGTTATTGGCACATATTTAGTCATATTAAAAAAAAAAAAGGGGGCGTGGTAACTTCGATAAAAAATGGGACACTTTTCGATGTTTTTATCGGTCTTTGCATTTCTGTCCTTTTGGAGTTATCGGTTTTTCAGATTTCTGTTATCGGTCTTATGGATTTCGATGTTTTGGACTAATCTTACAACCTTCAGATTTATTTCATGCTTTGCTTATCATATTCTCTCGTCTGAAGTTCCATTAAAAATCGAAAGAGATTCACTGCAGTTCTATTCTGAACAAGGTTTGCTAAAACACTTTACATGGCTCTGCAGATTGTTCAGAGATATCACTTGCTTGTTGTGACGCCTAGTCTCTTACTTGTGAGCCTGAAATGTTAACTAAGATTTCCCTACAAGATTTTTACTTTATTTCTTGAGAGATTCTGAATCGCTTTTAATATTGTACACTTCCATAAGCGGCTTTGTCTGGTTTAGTACCGTAATCTGGCTATAGTACTGCTTATCAATTTTCTAAATTTTCTTTACTCTTTTCTGAGCTAAATCGAAGACTCACAGCTCCAATGCCCCCAGGTTTTATGCGCCGTCAGTGTACCATATTGTTCGAACGCATGTAAAAACTAATTCTTCTTAATTTAATTACACTTTGTGTCGACTTCTGTTGACTCCTGGTTTATAGCAAATAAACTCCTTAATAAAAAATTTTAAATTAATCCTTTCAAAAAAAAAAAACTTTCCGCCTTAGATTGGCCATATCGCGACATACTCAGCCAAGCTGTGCTGGAGCTACAAGAACAAGGCGTACTCACCAAAATGAAAACAAAATGGTGGAAGGAGAAGCGTGGTGGTGGCGCGTGCTCGGTAAGTCTTAAACACAATACTTTTTGAATTAACTTTTCGTTAACTTTATTTGGAATGGCAGAGAAAATTAAATGAAATTATGTATGTAAATTGAAAAAAAAAAAAAAAAAAACAACTAAAACAAATATATTTTTAAAGGATACCAGCAGTGAGGGCGGTGCAGTAGCCTTAGAATTAAGCAACTTGGGTGGCGTTTATTTGGTATTGATTGTAGGTTCTTGTTTTGGTGTATTGGTGGCTGTTCTCGAAATGGTTTTGGGTGTGAAGGAGCGTTCCGATGAGAATAAGGTAGTTTGGCAAGAGAGGAATTTAATGATTTTTGCAATGAAATATATTTAGTTGCACATATTTAGAATGCTTGAAGATGCAAAGACGTACATAAAATATACAAAGAACATATACAAAAATTTACATATTTATTTATTTATATATATATTAGCAATAATGAAATCATGTTTGAAACTGTACATATACATATATATAATACTAAAAGGTACCTTCTTCCTTATGAGTAGCTTTAGACATACTTTTTTATTCTTTTTTTATAGGTTTTTTTTTTATAATTTACTACTTTATATTTTTATTATATTATTCTTACTATGCGCCATAGCGCCTTACTTTCTAAGCTTTCCAACTCAATTTTAACTCATTTTAGTACAATTTTTTCCATTTTTTAACGCCTTCCACAACAACATAATGCGCCAATATTCCTGCTAAATCAAATATATAAACTACTCGTATCAATCGACTACAAACATAAAAAATTTGCTTTAAACTTTAAACTACAACAACTACTATGCTTAAAAACACATATTACACATCTGCACTTCAATAACAACTTTATACGGTCTCTGCGCCAATTTCCCGTCATTTGCACAAACTGTAAAATGGAAAATGCAAAAAAAAAAAACAACCACAACAAACCTCAACGCCATTCAAAGCGACATCGATTTATTTACCGTCATGCATCTTCTTCTGTCCACATGCAACTGTCATCACTCGACCATGTCACAAATTAACCAAACCAAACCAAACCAACCCCAACAATCAACCAACCAACCAACCCATCGCCCTCCAATCGGCTCTAAACCGTACGCCCTTAACCCCATCACGCGCAAACGTCGTTTTACCTATTTTTGTTTGCGGTTACGCGGGCACGCGTTTGTATAGCAAGAGGGTGAAAACGATGGCGCCGAGGAATTGGGCATCGCCAATTTGGGTGGCGTTTATTTTGTTTTGTTCGTAGGCAGCGTATTCGCCAGCGTCTATGGCTTGTTGGAGTGGTTCTGTTATGTTTATGGGACGGCACGTCGCAACAAGGTAATATAAATGCTTGTAGATGCAAGCAGGTATATATGTGTTTGTTCACAGAAATAGAAGAAAAAAATATACATATTTATTCGTGGTTGCTTGAAAGAATATTCTACACTACATGGAAACGAATTTCAGTTCCGCTGAATTTCAATGTTACCTATTCACATTATGAAATGTGTGTAAATTAATTATTTAAATTATTACTAATGTTGAAAATTTAGTATATTTTATATATGTACACTTGTTGAGTAAACTTAATTCTTTTCTGCTTTGACTATTTGTTCATCATACGCCATGGTGTCCGCTTTTGATTGAGCAAACACAAATCGAAACTCAATGCATTTAAGTTACACTTTATTAAATTTGTTTTGACACGAGACCATTGCAAACATTTTCGTGATTACTCTAGAGATAGATTGGTCTTAATATTGATTAGATTGTGGCTGCTACGAGTTCTCTTAAGCACAGTATGCTAAAAATTTCGACCAATTAGGCCAACCAATTTTTCGGAAAAACGTTAAGGAACACGCCTCGAATTGGAAGAGAAGCTCAGCCATAAAACTCGCCAGAGAATTATTATATTAGGCCGAATAATTACAGCATCTTTCAAGCAACTCATATGCCTGTGTCTTTGGGTTTGTGCTAACTTTTGGGTGAAATATTATCAACGCGATGATTTCGACAAGTCCTTACCATATGTGAGCAGCAAATAACATGTAATTTTTAAAGATATATGTGCTTTTATAACCATAATATAATTAATATATGTGTAATAGATCATGAACCTCGACAATAGTCGGAATAACACCCGAGGGAATTTCCATTTTGCTTTGGAGCCTTAAGTCGCATAGCGCAAATTGGGCGAGGAGCTCAGCTTAAGGATCGTTAGAATTATTCTCGTTAGAGTATTGGAATGGAATTGTGATAGGCCGGGAAATCTATGTCCTCACCAAGCACTTAGGCATGTTTGGCATGCCCATTTTACCGAAGGCCTTTAGAAAGAATCAATACGTAGGGGAAAAGTTGGGACAGTGGAATAAAAATTAATTTGCAAACTTCCCAGATTATTTTATAAATCTGAGAACTTTGTCGAGTGGTAAAGAATGTGCATCCGACATTCTCAATACATCTTACCAGAGAATGCACAATCTTATACTAGCGAAAGCCGTATAGGTACACAGAAAATGCTCTGTGCCGTCTTCTTCATTTTCCAGAGAGGATAGCTGCCTATGGTGGCAATATGCTATTCCCATAAATTTTTTCCTGTGATGGCCGAAGCTCCATGCTTCTCTGCCTGAGGAAGGAGGCTTAGATTTTTTCAGAAAGCACTATATTAACTAGAACGTAATTATAAGACTTCATGCAACTTTATCAGTCCCAAGTCTTGGATTAGAGTGATTATGAGATGCATAAAATATATAAGAGTTTCACTATAAAAATTAAAAATCATGTTATTCCCAAAGAAGAAAGGTTTCCTCGCCGTATGTCTCTTGTTTGATACATATATGATCTAGTCTTAAGCCTTTTAAATTATTTGTGATATTGTATGTTAGCAGACAAAAGTTCTCAAATTCTCATTGCCATTGAGTATTGGTTGGTTATAGTAAACGAGCACTCATCAAACGTTTAGCCTTTTTTGGCTAAATTGCCTGTTTGAAGTACAAATTTAATATTCATTTTGATATATCCACTATGCAGCGATTTTGGTTCAATTCTTCTCCTAGGTACTTATTTTTTTCCTAACTTTTGTTCCTAACAATCTCTCTATGCTTTATTTTCCCGAAATCGCGCGAAAAAAATGTTACCTCGACTATTACAATAAGTTTGTATAGAACTTGTGCTCTACTCGATCCTTAGCTTCTTTCAGCTTGATACAATTTTTCATTGCGTATTGTTACTACTTGCATTTAGTCCATCAATATTTATCTTTTTGTTAGTCACGTTTTACTCTATGTTTAAAATGAGAAATGCTATGTAAGTATAAATATATGTAAATATATATAGCGGCTTCAATCTACACCACAGTCACTACTCTAAACAAAAAACCAGTACTAACATACCCAACGATCCAATGCTTTTTGCTTTTTGCGTTTTGTGTTCTGTGTCGTTGAAATTTTGTTGCTTACATGTCCATTTTCCATTTACAAATACATATATATTGACTTTAATCTAATAACTCCTGCCATTTATCTTCTAACCAATTGCTCAATTATTACATACTTAACCACATATCGTCGTTTAAAGTGCATTTTTGCGTAAGAGGTATTTTCATTTTCGAGTAAGGGACATTTTTCCCATAAATGAGATTTTCCAACCCTGAGTTCCTGACGCTCAGCTCTATCGATCCATACCAAAACTTTGCAATTCTAACAACAAAAACGCATAATAACAGTAAATTTCATAATCGCTTATGAAGAGTATTGTTAAAATTTGGCAGCATTACCGCGTATGATTTCAGTTCATTCATACAAGCGAAGTTATATGTTATTAGATAAATAAATTAAATGGCCAATTTATATGAAAGGGAGCAAAAGTTAAATATTTTAAACAAATAATGTCAGGTAAATATCAAGCAGGTATTATTTTAAACAAATTAAATGAAGTTTCTAATTGGTAAGCTCTGATACTACGTTTTTTGCTACAATCTTTACAATTTTCCCAACCAAATTATGACCAAAGGTATCAAAAATTAAAAAAACAAAACAAGAAAGGAAGCCTCAGTTCGAGTGGAGCCAAATATTGTAAGCTTTCATAGTTTTTTTACGTTTGCTGGAAACACGGTGCAATATATATAAAGTCCGTGCCGCATAAAGTGGGCGCAGCCACGCCCATTTTGAAAATTCGTATCAATAATCCGACTAAACGTATAAATATTCTTGTTATTATAAAATTTCATCCCTTTATGACTTTTATTTACAGAGATGTCACGTTACAAATTTCTGAAGGGCATTCGAGAAATATTTTTACTAAAAAGTAGGCGTGGTCATAAACTGATTTCACTAAAATTTTGCACATATACTACCGCAAGTGGTAGAAATAAGTCCACCAATTTTCGTCATAATATCTCGATTATTTGTCGAGTTATGGGCTCCGAAATCTCGTAGATTCCTTTGTCTAATAAGAGGCGGTGCCACGCCCATTTTCCAAGATTTTTCTGTTTATGGTCTTCTCTCTATCGTGGTACAGTAGACGCTCACAAATTAGAACCACTTTGTTTTTAGGGTGATTCTAATTTCTGAAAAATTATAATTCCTGGACGTTTTTTTTTTGTTTCAATAAAACCTTAAAATTTAAGTCAATTTGCATTGAAAAACTACAATGAAATTTTGTCTTATTCAATTTTATTCCCAAAAACGAGAAAACAAACATATAGATATGCCTGTATACGAAATTTCATAAAAATATTTAAATCTGTGTATTATTACAGCTGTGTATAAAAATTAATTTATTACATTGCGATGAAAACATGTTTTTTGTAGGCCATGATTCTTATGCGAAAATGTATAAGACATTTAAGTCAGGTTATAAACCAGATAGAACACGGATGTTCGTAATCCAATCCACAAGTCACCTCAAAATTGCAAAAAGTAAATATCAAGATTTAAAATACTTAAAACAAGTGATGCCCTACGATTGTCATAGCCTTTATGACAATTTACCACATTTACCTTACGACTTCTCCAGCAATGTGTAAACAAAATTACGTTTTCTTATTTAAAAATATTAATTTTAGCTTTAAATTTAATATAAGTTTAAGTCTTGTAACTTTTTTCCTTTATAAAACACTAAAAAAAAGAATTATATTGTCCATTTTGCCATTTCATAACCGCTTGTGCGTGATTTTTGTGCCAAATAAAAATTGCACAATCGCACATGAAAAAAAAAGAGTCCTAATAATTCAATTTGTTTCTTTTTCTACACTAAGTTGATGTTTTAGCTAACAAACTGATCTACGTAACTATTTAAATTTAAGTTTGTACGCAGAAAGAAGTAACGGTTTTGAAATGAAACAGTTTTTTTGCTCTCTTGTAAAATTCAACCAATGTCCGCTACTCGAAAATGAAAATACCTCTTACGCAAAAATGCACTTTAAACGACGATATATACATATGTATGTATTTGTGTGCAGGTGCCCTTCAAAACCGAACTCATCGAAGAGTTCCGCTTCGTTATGCAATGTTCAGGTACAACGCGTCCAGTGAAATATCCCAAGAATTCGAGTCGCAGTCGCAGTCGCAGTTCACGTTCACGTTCAAATTCACATTCACGCCCGAGTTCGAAGAGTTCGACATTGTCGGTGGACTCCATACCGTTGGATGAGAGTAAATTGCATCATATTAGCGAACATGCCAAGCACAAATAGTACTTAATAAAAAGGAGCTGTATGAAGTATGCGAAATATGTACATACATACATATGCATACTTTGTTCTTAGTTTATAAAGTTTTTAAAAATTACATTGAATTGATTTGTATTGAATTACTTATTGTATTGTATCATTGTTAAGTAAATTTGTTGTATATTTTAAATGTAATAACAGTTTCAAAAGAAGAGCATTTTATTTTAATCAACATAATCACTTTAAAAATACTCATTGACTTCTTCACCAGCAGTTTACATCTGATATGTTTCGCATTCCAGGAGTTTAACATGTTCAGGTCATTGGGACTATAGTTCCAAAGTATTCAGACATTGTAAGTTGCAAAATAGTTCATATTTTTACTTTGTTGCCACGTCTTCAAATTTAGTTAAAAACAAGTAAGAGCGCAGCTGTCTTCGGCCTAGGGATTCCAATCCCGGGATCCCGGGAAGATGTTGCCCCGTACTTGGGCCAGTTTTATATTTTGTCAATAGAACAAACAGTGTTGAGTCTGTGTGGAAGAGAGCAAAAAAATCGGACAGCCCCAAGAAATTGCGACATTTTTTCCAGAATAAAAAGGTCCATTAATCAAAGTAAGGATTAATATTTTTGATGTTTTTTTTTAATAATCAAATTTTTTTGTCTTGAAGTACGCGTTGTAAAGAAGCGTACGTTAGGTATTTTTAAAGCCTTTAGATTTCTTGTGGTAAAATTCATTTGATAATTTCTATTTCCTGATTTTTGGTCATTTATTTCCCAAATGGTTTGTGGAATTTTCCCATATGGAAAGTAAATAATGGAAGAAAATGCAAACAAAATTTTAATTAGATTTGATAGTTTTACATTACTCTACTAAAATTAAATACGCAGCTGCATCCTCGGAATTCATATCAAAATATGTGCCTTCGATTTTTAAATATTTTCGGAAGTTGCATTAATTTTCAGAATTTTTCGGCAAGCTTGGAAATATTCACTTAAACGAAGTGTGTCGTTAAATTCTAAAATTTTTTATTGGAAATTATCAAACGATCGCAAACCGTTTTATCCTAATATCCTAAAAGTACCAACTATAAAGGAAAATGTTTTCACCAAATGTATTTAATTTTCTTTGTTGATTGTGTTTTTTAAAGTAACTCTTAAGTGTTATTAAATAATACGCATGATTTTACGTTCCTATTTTATTTTGTTAGTAATGAAATAATAAAAAATGGCAATAAAAATCAATTTTTTCTATGCATGTTAAAGTTGTAGCGTTTCTCGAAAATATACATATTTAATTTTTCAACCTCAAATGTGGGAAAATAATACTGGTCGACAAATTTTTGTAACAGAAATAAAATTCTACGTTTCAAAAGGATTTCGGTGCACTTTTTGAGATATTCATGTCCAAAGAGGCGAAAAACGCGGTTTTTGGCCATATTCACTCCTCAATATCTTTAAAATTGCTCACTTTCATTAAAAACTGATTAAATCTATTGAAAGCACGATCATTTCTCTTGAAGACAATGTTTTGCTTTTTCGGGTATCTTGCTTGTAACTTGCAATATTGCAAATAAAAATTTTGTAGCACGCTTTTAGGCAGTTTATTATATTAACAACAAACTGTGCGTTAGAATGAAATAAGTGAAGTAGTTTATATTAATTTATCGAAAATACGAATAAATTTTGCGTGACTGAAACAAAAATTCCAATCAGTGGCCTACTATGTATATATTTTCTATACTGAAATAAAAATAGTTCTGCAGAGCAGCTACAAAACTTGATTTCGATTAAAACAGCGCTACAAATACTGCCGTTGATTTTTAAGACAAATACCTTATTGTACATAAACATATATTTCTAGATATATAAATAAGAAACCCGAGAAAGCAAAGCGCTGTTTTCAAGAGAATTGATCGTTCTTTCGATAGCTGCTATCATTTTTTAATGAAAGTAAGTAATTTAACAGATTGAGCAGTGAATATAGCAAAAAATCACATAAATATCTCAAAACCTACAAGTATTACCGAAAATCCGACTTCAGATTCAGATTCAGGGCACCGAAATTCTTTAGAAAAGTAGAATTTTATTTGAGTTAGAAAATTTTTCGGAAATTTTGTCGGCCTGTATAATTAATGTCCAAATCCCGGGATCCCGGGATTATAAAAAAAAATCTCGAAAATCCCGGCATCGTAAAAATCGGAAAAATTGGAATCCCTACTTCGGCCATACTGCAGACTTCATACCTTTCATGAATGAGGAAATGAAAAGTTACATTATTGTTATTTGGGCCAATAAATAAATGTTTGTTGGGTTACTTAGAGCTTGTTGGCCGAAAAAGTTGCTGTTGTCTGATATTGTTTAATTTATACTTTCAATTCTGTGGGTTATTTATGCAGATATTCATAAAAAAGTGTCATGATATAAATGGCGAAGTTATACACTAAATCATATATATCTGAACAATCGTTTGTATGGGAGCTATATGTTAAAGTGGTTCGATTCGGCCGATTCGACAAATAATTAGTTTCTCCTAAAAAGACATCCACATACCGAATTTCAAGCACATACTAGCTCAAAACCTGAGGGACCAGTTTGCGTTCAAACATACAGACAGACGGACATGGCTTAATCGACTCTGCTCATGATCCTGATCATACATATTGGTATATATTTAGGTCGGTCTGCCACGCCTACTTCTGGTACTTTCACCATTCGTGTTTCTGCACAAAGTTATAATACCATTTCATGCTCATGAAGGGTGTATTGAAAGTCAGAGACGATTACGTGGAGTTGCCACATTTGTCATGCTCGCACTGTCTGCCTAAGCAAGGACACAAACCTAAACATAACAGCGAACGCTTCTTTGCGAACGAGCCTAAAAATTTGACTAAATAATTGTTGTACCAATAAGAAACGCTTCACAAAAGAATAAAAAAATGCTATTGTACACAATTTTAAGTCCATAAAGGGGACCAATGTGATACCACGAAACACAGACTATATACTTCTCTACTCTAAATAACTGTGACGAAGCCTGAATAAAGTCACTGGGTCCATAGATAAACGCCAGTTTATATAGGTGTTGTGGGAAAAGTGCGCCGCAGGAATCGCTATCTGGCGCTGATCAAAACAGTCGAGAAGTTCGAGTTTTTCCTCCCAAACCCAGCAAAAAAAAAAATGCAAAAATGCTATTATTAGTGTTAAATATTTTATTAAATTGTTTTATTAGTTAGTTTCATTCCTTTATGCACATTCATTTAGACATTTAGAAATGGAAAGGTATGTATTTTATTTCACGCTTACAAAGTGTTTACCAGCAAATATCATATTTTTTTATGGTACAAGTTAGTGTTTTCCATTTTATGTTTACTAGTTTCACAGTTTTTTTTTTTTTGTTTTGCTATTATTAATGAATAGTTGCGTTAATTTTTTTATTTTTATTATTTATAGGGCTATTCTGGCAGCTGTCTTTCCAAAGACAATTATCTTTCAAGCGGAAAATTTTATTTTTTCTTTCCTTTCGAAGGATAGTTGTATTTAGAAAGACAGTTGCCAAAATGGGCTAGTTAGTTTTCTTATTAATTTTTATTATGTATATATATGTATGTTTGTATACGTGTTTGTTACCCACTTTGTTTTTTTTTTCGTTCTATAATAACCGAGTTAATTTGAATATTTTTTATTGTTTCATTTTAGTGTTAAATGCTTTTGTTTTGATTTCATTTCCTTTTTGGTTTACTGTTTGATAATTTTGTTTGGTTCTTGATTTTGGTTTCGTAAAACTATTGTATGTTTTTGAGCCTTTGAGTTTTGTTTGTTGGGTTTTGTTTTGTTTCTTGATAGATTTTAGTTTACGTGTATTCCAAATTATGCAAAATTAAATATTGAAAAACATATAGATATGTATGTGTATGTGTCAGTTACAACCCTGGAAAATAAAAAATATTAAGGGCCGATTTCATAATTAAACTCTTAAAGTTCCTTTTGTTAAAGGAGCCTTTTAGTTAAAGAGCCATTTAAATGTACTTTAAAGTAGGAGTGATTTCATAATAATATAATTGTCGTTTTCGATTCGCCATCATACAAGCGAGGTCGGATCGAACAAAAATGTTTGAACCCATAATGAGTAGTATGTCGTTTTCGATTCGCCATCACACAAGCGAGGTCGGATCGAACAAAAATGTTTGAACCCATAATGAGTAGTAGCCATACTCGCTAACTGGTCGATAAAAATTTCCCTCTGCTCGCTAGCATTCACATATAAATTTGACAGAAGGAAATTTATAGCCAGCAGAGAAATTGTGAATCGAAAGCGGCTATCGCCATACTCGCTAACTGGTCGATACAAATTTCCCTCTGCTCGCTATCATACACATATAAATTTGACAGAGGGAAATTTATAGCCAGCAGAGAAATTGTGAATCGAAAGCGGCTAATGATAGCGAGCAGAGGGAAATTTTTATCGACCAGTTAGCGAGTATGGCTACTACTCATTATGGATTCAAAAATTTTTGTTCGATCCGAACTCGCTTGTTTGATGGCGAATCGAAAACGGCAAATAAAAGACTTCTTTAAGCGAAAATATTGCAAATGGCGATGCCGTCTTCAACAGTTTTGCGTCAAATGATTTCCATAAATTTTAAAAGTATTGAAATTCAGATTTTCTTTTTAATAAATAAATTTTTTGATTGTGGCTTTAATATTTTTCGTCTAAAAAAAAATAATAAAGAAGCATAACTTGAAAACCCAGTGCAGAAAAAATAGGAAGCGGTCATCCAACCTCACAAAAGAGGAAAAAGATGAATATTGCATTATCTGACTCAACAAACAAAACAACAAACACAATCGGTTCAATAATTTTAATAAATTTTTTTAATTTTTAATATTTAATTTTGACAGACTGCAAAAATGAATTTTTTTCTGGCAAAAGGGACCTTTAAATAACTTAAATGTTCGTTTTTGGGTATTTAACTTTAAAGGAGCTTTTATCGAACTATAAGGGCTGATTTCGTAATCAAATTAAAAGTTCCTTTAAATTCTAAAGGAGCCTTTAATTTTCTGATCGATTTCATAAAGTCTTTTTGAAGATAAAAGTTCCTTTAAAGTTAAATACCCAAACACGGACATTTAAGTTATGTATTTAAAGGTTCCTTTTGCCAGAAAAAATTTCATTTCTGCCGTCTGTCAAAATCAAATATCAGAAATTTATTAAAATTGTTGGACCTATTTTGTTTGTTGTTTTGTTTGTTGAGTCATATAATGCAATATCCATCTTCTTCCTCTTTCTTGAGGTTGGATGACCGCTTCCTATTTTTTCTGCACTGGGTTTCCAAATAAAGCTTCTTTGTTCTTTTTTTTCCAAAAAAAAAAAATAAATAAATAAAGCCACAATCAAATTTACTTATTTATTTTCAGAAAAAACCAAATGTCAAATTTCAATATTTTTAAATTTATGACAATCATTTGACGTTAAAGGAGCCTTTCTATATATAAGGATGAAAGTTTGTTTGTTTGTTTGTTTGTTTGTTTGTTTGTATGTTTGTTCCCTATGGACGCCGAAACTACCGGGCCGATCACATTCAAATTTTGACACAATGATCACCTGGGATTAGATTGAAATTATGACCACATTTAATTCTGGTATCTCAACCCCTTCCCGAGATATAGGCCAAAATATGGACCCAGATTCCTCCGAAATATTTTTCTGCATTATTGGTATCAAATTAAAGATATCAATCAGAGCTTCAACAGAGAGTTCATTCCGTTCCAATTTTCCAGTCGGTTCTCCAGATAGAGACCAAAACGTGGACCCGGATGACCGCAAATATTTTTTCGTAATCTATATCTATATATATCTATCTATATATATATAAGGATGAAAGTTTGTTTGTTTGTATGTTTGTATGTTTGTTCCCTATGGACGCCGAAAATACCGGGCCGATCACATTCAAATTTTGACACAATGATCACCTGATATTAGATTGAAATTATGACCACATTTAATTCTGGTATCTCAACCCCTTCCCGAGATATAAGCCAAAATATGGACCCAGATTTCTCCGAAATATTTTTCTGCATTATTGGTATCAAATTAAAGATATCAATCAGAGCTTTAATAGAGAGTTCATTCCGTTCCAATTTTCCAGTCGGTTCTCCAGATAGAGACCAAAACGTGGACCCGGATGACCCCAAATTTCTTTTCGTAATATTGGTATCAAATTAAAGGTGCTGGTCAGGGTATCCATATATATTTTACACTATACGGATATCTCAATCGGTTCCCGGGATTGAGGCCGAAACAAGGACCTAAATAGCCCCCGAAATATTTTTGGCCATTATTGGTATCAAATTAAAGGTATCAATCAGAGCTTCAATAGAGAGTTCATTCCATTCTAATTTTCCAGTTGGTGCTCCAAATAGAGACCAAAACGTGGACCCGGATGGCCCCAAATATTTTTTTCGCAATATTGGTATTAAATTAAAGGTACTGATCAGGGTAGCCATATATATTTTACACTATACGGATATCTTAATCGGTTTCCGGTTCCCTAAATAGCCCCAGAAATATTTTTGGCCATTATTGGTATCAAATTAAAGGTATCAATCAGAGCTTCAATAGGGAGTTCATTCCATTCCAATTTTACAGTCGGTTCTCTAGATAGAGACCAAAACGTGGACCCGGATGACCCCAAATATTTTTTCGCAATATTGGTATCAAATTAAAGGTACTGATCAGGGTAGCCATATATATTTTACACTATACGGATATCTTAATCGGTTCCCGGGATTGAGGCCGAATCATGGACCGAACTAGCCCCCGAAATATTTTTGGGCATTGTTGGTATCAAATTAAAGGTATCAATCAGAGCTTCAATAGAGAGTTCATTCCATTTCAATTTTCGAGTCGGTTATCCAAAATATATTAGTAATCATGATGTACACCGATATGTGCACCGGATGGCCATAGAAAGTTGTTGATAAGGAACGTGAGACGGGGGGAGAGAGAGGGAGAGTAGTATAAGAGGAGGAAGAGATAGGGAGAACGGGAAATGCTGACTGGTGGGAGACCGATAGGGAAGGGAGTGGCATAGTGTGATTTGTCGCAGCGAAGTGTGACGGGTATTTGCTAGTTTTATATGATTATGAAATCACTTCCACTTTAAAGAACATTTAAATGGCTTTTTAACTAAAAGGCTCCTTTAACAAAAGGAGCTTTAAGAATTTGATTAGGAAATCGGCCCTAAGTTTTATAAAAATATGTTTATGTTTTTAACACCATTTACATACTTAGATACATATATGTATATATGTATACGGTTCGCTAACTTATAGAAAACTCAAAATAACCAATAGATATGTATGTGTGTTACAAACAACTAACATGTGAATATGTATGTATATTACTTAGCTAGAGGCATATTTTTTCTGCCTTTTCATTTCCATTCTTAACTAGGTTTGTATGACATACATATGTATTTATTACCATGACAACAGTGATTGCCTAATAATTGCCATGAAGACTTCTCCTCAAGTTGTATGCACTTTAATGCAATATTTCTACATTTATGTAAATATTTCTTCTAAATTTTGATTGGTTATAAATTTTTTCGTTTTTTTTTTAAACTCACCCATATACATATATGTATATGCATTAATAAATGTATTTATGACTTTATTTTTTTATAATTTAGTTCTACATATATTTTTAAGTTTTAGAAAGCTTTGGCGTTTAGGTATGTAAATAATTTTCTTAAACTTAAATAAGTTTTATTACTTTGTTTCAACCACTTTATCTACTCATTTATGTATTTTTCAACCAAGAGTTTCATTAATACTACATATATATTTTATGTTGTTTAGGAAAATGAGGACTTATCAAAACTCGGCAATTGTATTCTCAGCTAAGCGTATTTAATATATATGTATGTTATGTTTTTTTTTTACATATGTATTTGGTTTTTATTACTTTTATAATATACGTAACTCATGTTATATTTTTTTTACTATACTTACACCTATTGCAAATGCTAAGCTATTTTTTATAACTTTAGATGCAAGTTATGGGAGTGAGAAAATGCTCATGAATGATGGTAGAATCAAAGAGTTAACAAGCACTTTTTCAAATCAAAAGTTAAATTTTATAATTTAATTTTTTTTTTTTGAATAAGCCCTCGCAGCAGTGCACATATGTACACATGTGCATGCAAATGAGTAAATACTAACCGGCTATTAGAAAAATATGAGAAGAGTAAAATATCTCGCAGAGAAAATTAAATATCTCGTACTCGCCTATCACTAATCGAAATAGCCTCCGACTTGGAACAGCCACACAAATAGCTCGATTTTGTAGTCGAAGAGCGAATCAACTTTTGATTCGATTGTGATTTTGCAACGATGGAGATTCTCGCGATTGTCTAAACATCTCGGACTCGCCCATTGAAATGGTCGCAATTCTTACTTTCTCTTGCTCTAATTTTTTTAATCTAGTTAAACTGTGGTCGGTATGTGTTAATTTAACTAATTTTTTTTTAAGAAAATAGTTAGTACCTAAGTACTTTCAAATGTGGCTATGTGAAATTTTTTCCATATTGAGTTTTTGATGGATTGTGTATTACCATTATTTAAAGTTGCAAAATGTTCATTAAGAAATTATTGCAAAATCTTTCCCTATTCTGAAAAAATAGCATTTAATGGGAATACACTTTCAAAAGTTTCTACACTTTGCGTTTTTTCTAATTTAATTTAATATGAAAAAATCACATAGACACTCTTGAAAGTGGACTACTCATATGTAGGTAATACATTTTTGTGCTATCTTAACGGTTTCCCGCCGGGATGTTTTTCCCCTATATTGTCTAACTATAATATAGTAAATAGTACTTTATATCGTCGTACCATACGAAAATTAGGATATTTAAAATTTCTAGCGAAAGCTATCAATAAAAAAATTCTGTACGAAAAGTAACAAGTTCGACTTTTGGCTGACGAAAAATAACAAAATCGACTTTTGACTGACGAAAAGTATGACTAATTATATACTGTTTTTACATTAAAATTGTTGTTGTTTAAGCGAAATTGATAGTTTTCGTCAGTCAAAAGTCGAACTTGTTACTTTTCGTCAGCCAAAAGTCGATTTTGTTATTTTTCGTCGGCCAAAAGTCGAACTTGTTACTTTTCGTCAGTCACAAAAAAACGTATGTTAGTTTTCGTGTGGTACGACGATATATTCTGTAGGGAGTATCTTTACATAGGAATATTTATCTTAAAACGTTTTATGTTTTGGTATGTATATATGTATGTATCTTTGTTAATATTTACTTTTATAAATTGCGATTACAATTATGTTAAGTATCAAATATGAATGCACGTACAGTTCATTTGCATATTTATCGTTTTATTAGGTATATATGTAAATATTCTAATAACGAACTTTTATATGCTCTACATGCACACATATAGTTATTATATATTTATTAATGCTTATATACCACATATAAGTATTATACATTATTTTTGCTTGTAAAAAAATGCTCGTGTTTTATTTTCTTGTTGCTCACATGTACATATGTATTTTTCTATTTGGTTATTTTAAAACTTTTAACCCTATACATATGTATGTATAGTTATATTTTCACTTCGGCGCTGATTTTGGTCTGTTAAGATCGAAACAAATGGCTCTTATAGTGACCAGAAGTTGACTTATTTAATCGCATATATGTATGTATGTATGTATATATAGATGTGTATGTAAGTAAATATACATATGTATATAGCTATGTATTTATAAGAAAATACGTTTATCTACATACATACATATGTGCATGTGTTGCAATTTAATGCGTTTTTGTAATTTGTTTGTTTAGTTATTTGATTTTTGTATAAAAGTTTAAGTTTACGTGTATACATGATTACAGAATACATACATGAATAATTATTTAGTATAAATAGATTTGTATGTACATATGTTTTGGTTTTTGTATTTTACAATATTCCCTTTTCAGTGTTTATTAATAGTATAACACTTAGCTATAAATTCTTAAGTAAGCAATTTAAGCGCACATTTATAAGAGAGTAAATTGTTGTATTGTGGCTGGGTTAGTGTTTGTTGTACATAGATACATACATAAATGGAATTTTCATGTAAAAGTGTCAAGGGTTAATAGAAAAGTTAGATTTTGGTGGTTTAGTTTTATTCGGTTTGTGTTCATCTTGTTCGGTGGTACAATTTGGAGCGTGTAGAAAATATGTATAGCCCTTGTAAGTAAGTTGTAGGTACTCCAGCAACAGTATTTAGCTGGTGTTTTTAAGTGTATATCTATATAATGTACATATCGTCGTACCATACGAAAACTAGCACTTTCAAAATTTTTTACAAAGAAATTCTATGAAAGAAATTTTAAAAGTGCAAGTTTTCGTATGGTACCACGATATGTAGGTATGTATTTATGTATGTATGTGATTTTGGCTAGTTATTTCTATTTATATCCCAGTTGGAAAGGGTAATGTTTGGTAATGCACAAAGTAATCTATCTCTACCATCATTTATACATTACAACATGCATGATTCCTAACACAGCAAATGTCCTACGAAAGTAATGTGTCGCTTTAGGTAAAGCGACACATTACCTTTTGCATTACCTCTTCGTATATAAAATGATACATTGCCCTGTACATTACCTCTTCGTATACGAAAAGACATCATACCTAAATTCCATGACATATTTATACATTTAAGTTGCTATACATATTAGGACTCTCGTTGCTCATACTAATGTTTGGACCACAACTATTTCTTGTATCTTTCATCGCCAATGGCGTTTGGGATACATTTTCAGAATTATGCATGTACATATGTACATATTTTTCACCAATTTAATTTTTTTTTTATTATTTTTTTTAAGCTGTCACCTTCAAGCGACAAAACTACAATTGAGTTATTTCAAATCATGTTCAGAGAAATTACCTCTTCGTTTACATAGGTATGCATGTTTTCGTATATTGCCATTCGTTGATGAATTCATATTTGAAAAAGGTAATGCATTCCGCACTTTCCAACTGGGATATGCTTCTAGAAATTAATTATGTGTAATAGAATTTCGTGTATTCTACATGTATGTAGAATCATCTACTTAGATGCGTTTGCCTGATTTTTTTTTAATACGCAAGTGAGTGTAATGTATAATTTTTTTGTATCCATGTAAATATGTACGCATGTATGTATGCATGTGTGTATATTTGTAGGTACAAGTGAATATATATGTATATAGCATAAATTCTTGTTAAGTACATTTATGCATGTATGTATATGTATGTATGATATATGTATGTTTAAATGTAATTTTTTTTGTTAGAGTTTGATTTTGGCTAATTAGCGCTACATTTAAAGCCTTTCACAAATCATTGATTTTGATTTTGATTAATATTTAACTTAAATTAGCAAATTTTAATTCAACATATTGATTTCCATTAAATTAACCACAATTTAATGCAATTGATTCCGTTTTTATTACAAGTAAATATATATGAAATTTTGTTCTATATAGCATTTATTTTTTATTTTTACACTAGTTGCTTAGTTTTAATATGTTTAACTTTGTTTTAAATAACGAAAACTTGAATTTTATATTAGTCGTAAGCTTTTTCAATACTCGACTAAGTATTTATAGTACTAATTGAAACCTTCAACAGAACGATTAAAATAAAAAAGCCACTTTTGACATTTGATTGCAAGTCTTCCACCTTAATGGAGTTAATCAGTAAAAATATTGCAATTGCAATCTTGACACCGAGCTGTTAAAATCTGCAATCATTCTGCTTAGCAATCAATGATTTTTCTGTAAATTTTTTTGCAATTAAAAAATTATTTCAATTTTTTCAATTTTTTTCAATTTTGATTGTGAAAAACTGTAATTACCAATAATTTACGTTCCATCTATTGCAAAAAAATTATTGCAATAAAATTTATTTTAATTTGTTGAAAATTTTTTTTAATCTAATATGTACCCACAGTCGACAAAGCTATAGTCGTAGATGGTATAAATAAATTTTGATTTCGTTTGGCGACAAAATGGTATCGCATATGTTAATCTAACCAATATAATTTACAATGAAATGTGATTACAATAAATTTCCTCTCAATTATTGCAATTGCAATTATTACAAACAAAGTGATGTACAATCAATATGACTTACAATCAAAGACGATTGCAATATAATGCACGTTATCTGAACTCAAAGCAATTTCATTGCAATTTTTTATAGCGCTGTACTATGACTTTTAATAATCTTCGGCTTAATTAACTGGCTTCCAAATATGTAACTGAATGAGCTTCTTTGATTTCAATAAAAATTGCTTAAGTTTACCTAAACTTGATTAAAAAAAAATCAAATATAATTTGTTAACTTGTGTTTGAATTAATTAAGTTGCTATTATCTAAATAATTTTGCTACTGTGTTAGCTAAATTTAATTTAAGCTTTTTATTGAAATCAGCTAAGAAAACGTATTGCTTAAGTAATATTTGCTTTTTTTTAGCTAAACGTTTACACGTTACTTTTCCTCAGACCTGTTAAATAATGATTATTAATCGTAATGATTAACGGTTTGGTTGATTATTTTTTCAAGTATACATTTAATGATTGATTAGCAATTGTTTTCAAATTTTAATGATTATTTTCCAATTACCACTATAAACAATAACAAAAAAATTATCATAATTATTTACGATTATTAAAATAATCAAAACAGCAATACTGAAAATAATCAAAAAAGAAAATAAGAAAAAATAAATATTCAAAAAAAATAAAAACATTAAAAAAAAAACAAAAATAATCATAAATTATTCAAAAGTAATAAAAAATAATAAAAAATGGATGTTTTCAAATTTTAGTGATTATTTTCCAATTACCATTATAAACAATAAAAAAACGATCATAATTATTTACGATTATTAAAAATAATCAAAGCAACAATATTTAAAAAATAAAAAAAAATAAAAGAATTAATAAAAAATCAAAAATAATCATAAATTATTCAAAAATAATCCAAAATAATAAAAAAAAGATTATTTTTAATTTTTTTTTGATTATTCTTAATAACCATAAATAATTATGACTGCTTTAATGGAAATCAATTAAAATTTGTTTTTTTCTGTAAAAGAATTTAAATAATAATTACCAATTAAGAAACAAAAATATTCAATTGATTGCCAATCGTAAGCGGAATTTAACAGGTCTGCTTTTTTCAACAAGTTAGGTTTTATTTGATTTTGTTAATTCATTTCATTTTAATAATACAAAATTTGAGTTTGACTATATTTTGATTTACTTTAGATTTGCTTGTATTTGATTACTTTCATTGGCATAATAAACACATACATCAACTCTTCGCTTGCCACACAAAGTCTTCATATTTTATTGCGCGATTAACATACAAGTAATATCCTAAATATACGCTAAGATCATTTATATAGATATATATTTGTTGTTGTACAATACTACTGTTGCTCTTGTGCACAACGCAGCTCTTCTTTATGCAAGATACTTTGTGCAATTAACTGTGCCACTCAGTTATTCACTTCATGACAAACTTCCATATAATCGGGATCGTGCATAATGCCCTTAATCATATCTTTAAGCATTGTGTAACGCGGGAAAATTGGATACATTTTCGAACTGCCATATTCCTCCTGAAAGTGTGAGAAAAATTAAATTAAAAAAAAAATTACAGTGCAACTACCAACCCGTACGGAGCACTATGAACTCGTCCACGTTCAGCTTACCTTGAGCACGCGTATTAAATGCCGCAAACCCATGTACTTCTTCAGCAGCCGATATAAATCATTTATCAGTTGTGTATTCTCCAGCTCGATTTGTGCGGTGGTCATGACTAAAAAATTACAAAACAAGAAACGTTTCAATAAATATTTTGAAAACAGAGCTTTTTGGCCGATTAAATTTAAAGGCAAATTAATATTTCCTTTGAGCTCAAATTTTGTTTCTTTAAGCATTTTTTTCAACGCTTCTCCAAAAACACTCACATTCCAAGCGCTCCATACGTTCGCGTTTCTCTGCCGCCTCCTCTGCCAATTTGGCTGACGTTTTCACACCTTCACCGGACTTTTGTGTTTTCTCCATAATCGCGCAGGCACGCATCACATACGAGGGCACCGTCTCCTGTTTCTCTTGACGGGGTATATCAATCAAGGTCCAATATTGTGTCTCTAAACGTATGACATCCTGGAAAAAATGCAAAGTGAGCATTTTTTTTAGTTGATGCTTGTGAAAATTATTAGACTTTTTTGTAATTAATATTTTCTTCGCACTCACTTTGATCATCAATTTCAGCATTGGATAACGTTGGAACACATTACGTTGGCTCTTTGAATCGCCATATTTATTCATGAGCGTTATAAGCGCTTTCTTAGCGGTGTCATAGGATTCCTCTAGTCTCAAGCGTAAAGCTCTTAAACGTTCATTGGTGTCGATAACCTCATCGCGTGTCATGCCGCCTGAAAATTTTCAATCGAAAGGCAAAATATGTATACATAAAGTCAATTCTTTGAATCTGGTAAAAAAAAGTGTATATATGTATGTTTGTGTGTTTCTTACTTGGCGCGCCTTCGTCCTTCACATCTTGCACAATACGACGTACACTCTGCGTAAATTTCCCCACAAAATTTGTGGTGGCTGAAATGGATGACAAAAAGTAAGAGAAATAAAATTATTAGTTTTATTAAAATTAAAAACGCGACTATCAAAGGTACAAATAACAAAAATTTGTTGTCGGGAAACTCTCATAACACTATCATTTATGAGCTAAATGTAGCAACGGCGAAAGTGACCCTCTGTATGTTTAATCTGCGATCTATGTGGAAATGAGCCAGCCATTGATGAAATTCAAAGAGAAATTCACAGTTGGTACATTATGCCAGTATAAATCGCGTTGAATGGATAGGCAATTTTTTTTTTATTTATTTTATTTTATTTATTTATTTATTTTTTTTTTTCAAATATATAAATTTAAAAAACATCATTTTTGATTGTTTCTGCCTTTGCAAAAATCCACGCCAGGATTCGAACTTGGAACATACAGTTCCCAACCGCATCTCCCATCACACTCGGCCAAACGCCGCTGTTAACAACATTGTACATTTGCTATTTCAAAATCATGTTTGCATACGCATTAACATTCTGTTATTGCAGCAAAAGCCCAATTTCAGATGTAGATGGCGCTAAATGCGCTGTTAGCAGAAATGTTAGTGATATTATACCAGCTAGTGTTAATAACAGAAGGAAAAATGTAAAAAAAAACACTGCTAAGCACATACACAACCCAACAAACATTTTTAGCTAATCTCAATTTGAGATGCATTTGAGAACCAATCATACTCTCAAATCTCAAACGTTAGTTCTCAATTTGAGGTGAAATAACCGTTGATAGCGTTCTCAACCTAAACGGCTCATTTTTAATATGGGATTATCCCTTATTTTCAAATTGAGAACGGCAGATTTCTCAAATTTTTTTCTCAAACTGAGCGGAGCGGAACGAAATGGAATCCAGTTGCTCTCATTGAAATACTTATTCAGAGTTGCCAATAGTGCAAAACAAATAAATATCCTATTTAATAAAAAGCGAGTTTTCTATTATTTATAAGTTCTCTGTACACAACACTCACGCATGTGTGAATACACAGCAGTAAATGCGAGAGTTCCTATGAGAATACTAAGTCACCTCGTTTCGTATCCTATAAGAGTAGGGACTGGTTTTTTTGATTTATATGCATTCAAAAACTGTCAGTTGTACTTTGAGAAAAATTTCAAGAACTTGTCTTTGATAGAAAAAATATATGTGTATGTACATATGTATATTGATAAATTCTGGCCGATATTCGAACCCTCAATCTTTTCCACATTAACCACATACCACCACTTAACCACTTCGAGTGGAACAGACACGTTCAGGAGTTCAGCCTCCTTCATTCGTTGCGGATACGTACAGAAGTTGAGCTCATATCTCAGGACCGTGAGTATTTTGAAGTAAACAAATTTTCTGAATAGACGCAATGTTAGATGGATGAACCAAAGTGGTTTATATATGAATAAAACTCTTTATGCTGACTTATGTATATAGTCAGTGGCGGATTAAAGGTCCAGAGCGCCCTAGGCAGCCACTTTCTCGACGCCCCTGTACCGACCATAAATGGCCATCATAATACTATAAATTTTAACTACCTAGTTGTTTTACACCCTAACAATCAAAATCTTTCCTCTTTATAATATTAGTGTAGATGTAGATATAGATGATGTAAAAGCTTAGATAATTTGTTAATCTCTACATATAATAAAATTGTAACAGGTCGATGTCTGCACATTGCAGATATCGAGAAAAAAAAGTATTGGGGGAAGCCAGTAGAATCCAAATCAACCATTTTTATAATTTTTGTCTGTCTGTCTGTCTGTCTGTCTGTCTGTCTGTCCGTATGTTTGTGGCCGTATCAGTCAAAAAGTGCTGAATGGAATTGAACGAAACTTTTTTTATTGGATTGCTAGACGCTCAACTTAAAGTTTAAGGTATTTGTTTCGATATCTCGACCGGTTTCGGATTTATCAGCCAATATGTGCACCAAAATGTGTTAGTACAATATGGATATCAAACGAAAGGTGTTTATGAATGCTGCCATAAACCATTTGATTAATTTCAATACCTAAACTGGCTTCGGAGATATCTAGCGTATGTTGTATGATAAGTACACCTTTTAAAAACTGAGGAAAATTGCCTGATCTGGTTTTTTTTTTATATATTTAAAATATAATGTAAAATGTGAACTGTAAAAATATATAAGAGAAAAATAATAATCGGTGTTCTAGAGAGAAACCTTAAGTATTTAAATTGGAGTTGCCAGAAAGCTTACTTTGATTGTGACGCGTATACATATATGTGTATGTTTTTGTTTTTCATAATTTCTGGCATGTTGTTGAAAGTTTTCCGTCGCAAAAAGATTAGGAAAGTCAAGTAATTGTTAACAAAGATATTTAATAATAAAAATTTCTGAATAAATGATAGCTCACTTTCACTGTGACTCACTGTATTCCCATCAAAACAAATTTCAACCATGGGAATTGTTGTTGCAAAAAGTGACAGGCACATTATGTGTCAATGGGAGAATGGGAAACTAAATAAACCAAATATGAAGAAGAATCGACCACAGTGTTGTATTCAAACGTAGCAAAATCTTCACAAGAAAATTGCCAAAATTCCTAATAAAATCAATTAAAACTCAAAAATATGTTAATTTTTTGTTATTATTGCTACAAATATAGCATTACAAATTCAATTCACCCAATAATTTTAAAGATTTAACGATTTCAAAATTCATTTCAATTTTTTTTTGTAACTTTTGCACAGCACTACATGGTGGCAGGCACAACATGCCAAACGATCAGCTGAGAGTGTTACAACTTATAGATATAAACTATGCTGCTAACTAGAGTGCTATTGTTTTTGATCACTTGTGATTGGAGTAAAAGAGACACACCTATTTTGAATAGATAGCCAAAGTACATAAGAGAGAAGGTGATGCAAGATCACACGAACGCAAAGCCAGGCATCACTTTCCTCACAAGGCCCTTAACCCTAATCACCGAATTTTGAAAAGTTACGTAAAACCGAAATTGAGACTCTGAGGCTCACCTATGGGGAAATTTTGAAACAGATTATTTTGGTATTTGTTTTTTATTTTTATTTATGCAGTTATGAATGCAGAATCATTTTTATACATTCTTATAACGGTTTATGACAATTTTTTTAGTATATAAAGATAAAAAATGTAATTTCATAAAATAGGGTATATTAATGAACTGCAATTTTCACACATTTTTGTAGTTATTGAATGTTCATTACAAATGGTTTTATTACATCTGTTATAAATTTGTTTTTGTGCACACAATGAGAAAAATTACGAATCAAATGAATATGAATAAATTTTTCATATGATCGCCCCTAATATATATTTTCCGCGATCAAATTTAAAAGTTTTAAAACGCGACGTTCGTGGTGAAATTACTGACGCATAAAAGCAGACGATCGTTCGTTTCTCTATCTGAACGCATCTTTTCCGTAATTTAGAATCTCAGTAAACAGAAAATGATAAGATTTTAATGCTTTTGAAATTGCTGACTTCACCGTTCTCCATAATTTTATGACATCATATGATCTAAAGATCTATGGTGAAATACGACGAATTCACCAAAATCCGGGGGGAAGTATGGTGAGTAATGTAATGTAAAAACCTCACTGGATAAATCTTGTAAACAACGGATTCAAAATTTATTCGAATTCTAGAAATGTAAGCTTATTACGGTAAAGATACTTAAGGTGAGTCTTTGAGGCTCACTTTCGGTTTTTCGTTACAATTTTATACGATTGCAAAAAAAATGGTTAAAATAAATAAATAGCCCAAAGATCAAAATTATTTCATAATTTATGAACACAAATGGAGGAATACCCAAAATTTCAAGCAAAAAGCTTTTTTGGTTTAGGAATAATTCGCTTTTAAACTTTAAAGTGAGACTGAGAGGCTCACTTTAGAGGATTAGGGTGCGTTTATGTCGGAGCAATAGAAGAAAGAAAGAAAGATAGCGAAGAAAATTGTAAACGGGAATTCTGTACTTCTGTTTATGTCGGAGCTGCGATAAGCGCTAAGCTCACCACAGATAATAGCAAAGAAAATACCTTACGGAAATCACGTATAGTGTTTATGTCGGAGCAATAGAAGAAAGAGTGATACTAGCAACGAAAATTGTAAATGGGAGTTCTGTACTTCTGTTTATGTCGGAGCAGTGGGTGACTAAAGAAATTCACCACATTAGCGCTATTATCATAGCAGAGAAAATACCTTATGGGAAACGCGTGTAGTGTTTATGTCGGAGCAATAGAAGAAAGAGTGGATACTAGCAACGAAAATTGTAAATGGGAGTTCTGTACTTCTGTTTATGTCGGAGCCGCGCTATAAGCGCGTATCAAAGTATAAGAGCGAAGAAAATTAATTCATTGATTTTCTTTAGTCGATTAGCGCTATTCATTATGGAAACAGAAAGTTCCATCAGTGCAATTTTTAAAAGGCAACCTTTGTGGGATCAAAGAAATCCAAATCATCCCAATAGGCTTGTCTTGGATAAACTGTGGACGGCCGTAGCATGTGAAATGAAAGCCAAACGTAAGTAAATATATACGAATTCATGCATAAAAAATAAAATAGGTTTTAAAAATTTTTAAGTGGCATTTTCATAAAATTTTTCGATTTCTAAAATTTTATAAATCTATTTTATTTTTTATGAATAAGAGGGACATTGTTTATGTGTTTTATTACTTTCTATACACAATTTTTATATAACCTTTCAAATTAAAAAAAATGAAATATATAGATAAGTATGTGTGGAGCAGAAATATATGTAAATATTTATTATGTGTAAAATAACAACGTCTCTTCTCCTTTTCGGTTACTCTAAAATTTTTATTTAAGTACCACAATACACTAAAGACAAATCTAGTACCATAGCTTCAATATACGCAGATAACAGCGCTATTCCACTCTTTGCTAGCTTAGCTCCGACATAAACACTCAATAGCGCTATATGCTTTGGTCGAACAGCGCTATTACCTCCGCTTATTGACCTCTTCGCTACTATTGCTCTTATCACTGCTCCGACATAAACACTCAATAGCGCTATTCCGATAAGCGTTTATCACGCACAGCTATCTTTCTTTCTTCTATTGCTCCGACATAAACGCACCCTTAGGGTTAAGAAGGTGCTGTCGACGATGCACAAAACATATGTCAGCGATGAACAGCACGTGCGGTGTCAGCAGTCAGTATGAAGAAACTTTCAAAATTTGAGAAAAAGGCTTGAAAAAGTAATTGCTTTTTTATTAATATAATCTAATATTTTGATAATCGCCAAAAAAAGTCGCCATCGCCAAATTTCATAAACTGGTCGCCAAAGTTTGTAAAAAATCGCCAATTTGGCGACAAATCGCCAGTACAGGCAAGCCTGACGACGCAACAAACGCGCAATATTACACAATATATCGATACTTGTGCAATATAATCGATTTATCTATTATCGATCTATTATAGATCAGCTTTAATTCTTAATCGTCGATATGTTATTTTCTTTATTTGTTTAAAAATTCTGAGCTCGCGCGCCCCTTGTAACTACGCGCCCCTAGGCAAGTGCCTACTTTGCCTTAGGGATAATCCGCCTCTGTATATAGTCATTTTGAATTTCAATCTGTAGCGAGAGCTAAGATTAATAGTGGAAGGGAAGTGATTTATACTTGTTTACCAACGAATCGCTTCTGATATGTTCTACTGGGTTTGAAAAAAGTGTATGGTAGGTGGTTTGGGAAATGAATGTTGTTAAATTAGTTAGTATATATTTGTATGTATTTTTAAAAGCAAAACGTAGGTGCTACTTCCCCAGCTGAAGTATTAAATGAGCAAACCTCGTAATTTCACATGAACGAATCTCACGTGAAAGGAATTCCCAAAAACTGCGTAAAACAAGTGTGAAATTAAAATGAAATCATTAGAAGAAACCAAAGCATTATAATTAAATTACCGATTAACATGTAAAACTGCTTATTAACTTGGCTACACGTTCGTTAACTCAACACTCACTCATTCGGCAACCAACAAACTGTGCGAACAGGTTGTGGTGCTTCTGGCCATGTGTACGGCTGTCAACACACAGTAAATATGAGAGAGCATGAAAATGGCCAAAACATAAAAAAAACAAGTAAGGAAGCCTAAGTTCGAGTGGAATCGAACATTAGATACTCAGCTGTATGCTTTCATTGTTTGTTTGCGTTTGATGAAAACACGGCGTATTTTATATAAAGGGAATGCCGCATAAAGTGGGCGTAGCCACGCCCATTTTCAAAATTTTTATCAGTCATCCAACTAAGCATATGAATATTATTCTGTGTGCAAAATTTCATTCCTTTTTGACTTCTAGTTACAAAGATGTCACGTTACAAATTCCCAAAGGGTGTTTCAGAAATATCTTTGTTAAAAAGTAGGCGTGGTCACAAACCGAATTCAATAAATTTTTGCGTGTCTATTAACACAAGTTATAAAATTGTATAAACCAAGTTTCGTTATAATATCTCAATTATTTGTCGAGTTATGGGCTCAGAAATCTCGTATATTCCTGTTTCTAAAAAGAGGCGGTGCCACGCCCATTTTCCAAAATTTTTGTGTTTTTCGTTTTATGTCCGCTTATATCGCTTAAAATGTTTTTAAACGGTTGTATTTAGCTCACCCCGTTTGTTTTATTATTTATTCTTGGGTCAAATTTAGTAATTCAAATTTCACCCTCTTCCTGTCAACCGATTAATCTGAAATTTTGTACGCATCTATAACCCCGATGACAATGCAATATTATGAAAAAAAAATTCCGCTAGGTGGCGCGTGGGTCGCTATATTTACAAAAATCGCATTTATGGTCCGATTTGCCTGAAATTCGGAACATGTATTACTACCTTGAAAAGAAATATTTTCTTAAAAAAAAAATTCCGCGAGGTGGCGCGTGGGTCGCTATATTTACAAAAATCGCATTTATGCTCCGACTTGGCTGAAATTCGGAACATGTATTACTACCTTGAAAAGAAATATTTTCTTAAAAAAAAATTCCGCTGGGTGGAGCTGAGATCGGGGTAATTAAAACTGAAAATCCTAATTATGGACCGATTTGGCTGATATTTAGCATGTGCATTACTTAAATAATTTACAAATGTTTAAAAAAAAATTGGAGCCGCTAGGTGGCGCGTGAGTCGCTCTATTTAAATAAAAATAGGTAAAAAAACTTTTTAAGTTAAACGGTTTTATGTTAAACATACATTGCAAAGTTTAAGACTAAATGGCGTATAACAAGAAACCTTGCAATAATGAAGCACTAAATGAATTAAACAGAATGCGAAATAAAAACTAAAAACTAGAAAATAAAAATAGGTAAAAAAACTTTTTAAGTTAAATGGTTTTGTGTTATACATACATTGCAATGTTTAAGATAAATGTACTAAAAACCAAAAAATAATAAAATAGATACAGTCGTGGGAATTATAAACATTTGCATAGACTAGACTAAAATAAAACCGGGGGGCACGTCAATTGTCTACAAATTATCGACTTAATGTGCGATAGAAGAATCGTTTAATTCGTCGTTAGGCAGTTGGCCCGCAGACGGTGAGGAAATTACTTACTATTTTCTTGCTCATGGAAATTCCAATAGTTATACACTCCATGTTAATAAAAGAGATGTTGCAACTAGTTTATCGTTGGACATTAACACGAGGAATCGTTTCACTGCTCGTAGTTTGTCTTTAATCGACAAAACATATGATAAAAGTACTACTCGCTCACCACTATGAAACCCTAAAACTCGCTTATAATCGATCTTGCTAGCTTTTTTCCACATTCTAGCCCTACTTATCACACGTCCATCGTTGTCGGTTGAACAACTGCCTAATTATAGTGTAACATTACAAAACAAACATTTTAATCAACGATTGTAGACAATTGACGTGCCCCACGGTTTTATTTTAGTCTAGTATATGCAAATGTTTATAATTCCCACGACTGTATCTATTTTATTATTTTTTGGTTTTTAGTACATTTATGTTAAACATTGCAATGTATGTATAACATAAAACCGTTTAACTTAAAAAGTTTTTTTTACCTATTTTTATTATTAGGTCACTTTATAATACACATATATAAAAGTGGGCGTGGCCGTCAACCGATTTTGGAAATTTTTCGTCCAAACATTTGCCTAAGTAAGTATATCACGCGTACCGAATTTCATCGATATATCTTCAACGGTTTCTGAGTTATGACTCATAAAACTTTCAATGTTTGCCCCTTAATAAGTGGGCGTGGCACCGCCCATTTTCCAAAATTTTTGTGTTTATTGTTTTATGTCCATAGTTGGACTCATGCGACAAAATTTCAATGATAGATCTTTATATTTGACAGAGATATCGCTTAAAATGTTTTTATTATGTCACTTTATAATACACATATATAAAAGTGGGCGTGGCCGTCAACCGATTTTAACTATTTTCCGTCCAAACGTTTGGCTAAGTAAGTAAATTACGCGTACAAAATTTCATCGATATATCGTCAATGGTTTCTGAGTTATGACATATAAAACTTTCAAGGTTTGACCCTTAATAAGTGGGCGTGGCACCGCCCATTTACCAAAACTTCATCAAATTTCTTCATAAGGGCCTGGGCTCAATACGTGTGTGAAATTTTATCACTCTAGCTCTATTAGTGGCTGAGATACCAAATTTCCGATTTTTTCTATATAGGAAAAGTGGGCGTGGTCATGGTCCGATTTCGCCCATTTTCAATACCAACCATCCCAGTCTCGATACCAACTTGCATTTCAAATTTCATCAAAATATCTCAATTTTTGCGCGAGTTAGAGTGTTTACAGACGGACGGACGGACAGACGGACAGACGGACGGACGGACGGACGAACGGACGGACGGACATGGCTCAATCGATTTCTCTTTTCACCCTGATCATTTTGATATATATAAGTCTATATATGTATATATATCGATTATTTCGTTCTGTTACAATCCACCGTTATGTGATTAAAACTATAATACTCTGTGTACTAGTACAGCTGAGTATAAAAAAAGTTTGTCACTGCTGAGACTTTCGCACCGAATGCCCAAAAACGCTTATGGCCAAAGCATAAAATTGCGAGCAACTGAAAGCCACAAAGTGAATTGAAGTGATCGTGCCAGACGGTTGAGACAAGCGATTAGTGCAAAACGGCAAGACAAAGCGCCAACAACGAAGCGGAGTGGTGC
Organism: Urophora cardui; assembly: GCA_960531455.1. Lineage (NCBI taxonomy): Eukaryota > Metazoa > Arthropoda > Insecta > Diptera > Tephritidae > Urophora > Urophora cardui. The sequence continues at coordinate 29,665,600 of OY482672.1, read as the reverse complement.
GCATTAACCAAGTGCAACTAAATAAAATAAATACGCAAGAAACGTGATAATAAACTAAACAAACCAACACAAAATAGGTACTGGAGGCGGTTTAAGTATTTGAAAGGTGTGGTGCACATTTATCAATAAATCGTTATTAACTAAACAGCGAAGAGCAGCAAGAGAAAAGGTCAAACGTCAGTGTAAATTATACGGAGCTCTTTGTTTGACCCTCAAGCAAAATTGCTTTTTTTTTGTGCGATCGGTGAATCGATGGTGGATCGGCGTTAAGTTGACAATCGTGCGATTTTTTTTCCTTTCTGTTTTTTTTTTTTTTTTGGTTTGTTCAGTGTTAAGCGCGTCGTAGCGCAAACGTTGAAGAAATTTCCTAAGTAAGAAATTGTTAAGTGTACAGAATTACAATTGAATTTTAAATTTGCGTGTACATACCAATTTGGTACACGAAAATATTTATCATCAGCGATGCGCAGCCTCTTGCCCGCGGGCAGACCAGCTGTTTGCGATTCACACGTATACTCACCGATTGTCACTAATACAGACAAATAAAGAGCGTAAAACGAGCGCTTACGATGGGACCAGGCGATCGTCGACGCGACTGTCGTGAAAGCAAGTGGTCGTCGCTTGAAATTCTTTTGTTTTATTTGCAGAAGCCAGACAACAAACAAAACTATCAAGAGTTTGCACAGGATCCACCAATACAGGTCGGCTCTTCAGATCAGCTGACTTCTTCTTTTTCTTCAACAGCTATCCAATTTCTCTGCTTCTGCATATTCTATACATACATTCGTATTTACTATTGGTCAAATTCTTCGTTCTCTGAGTTTCTCCATCATTCGCTCGTGAGCTGAATGTCAAATGATTTCGTTCTCCTTTCAGTTTTGACATTCCGTTTGACATTCAGCTCACGGCATGTTTGTGTGTATGTACCATGGACCGACCTGGTAATTGGATCATGAGTTTGCATATAACATACATACGTATGTATTTGTATACGTACCATGGAGGAACAATAAAGGAGAATGCATAAGATCAGCTGACTTCTTCTTCAACCTTCATAAACACACGAACACAAGCATTTTTTTTTTGTTGACATATGCCACACACACACGCACCCTAGTATTTCCATAGGGGCCGAATCTGTCAAATTCTTCTACATTCCTCTTTGCATGGTACTTCTGGCCCCACTATGTATGAAGGTATGTCGTCATGCGAAAACCTTTACTGTTGAATCATGATACGTACGTTGTTTCATAATTTCGCAAGGCGTGCGCAACATGACCCTAGGGTTGGGCGATATATATCGATATATCAATATATCGATATCTTTAAAATAGTACAGCCGATAATATCGACGATATTTTGAAATACAGTGCATCGATAATCGATAATTTTTAGCCATTTCGAGCTAAATTCGATATTTTTCATACATTTCTGATTCACTTTGAATTTAACAGCAGAATATTTTTTAAGAAGTGGTATAATTATAATGTCCGGGTGCTTGAATTTACATTACTCTCTTCTTCAATCAATTTTTAATGATTTGTATGTTTGTACTTCAGGATTCGTAAAATATCTGTAAACCCATCCAACTTTAACAACAAATATCTCTTAGACTATAAGTCTCCTGTAAGTTTGGATTTCAGTTTTGAGATCTGTGAGAGCACCTCTAACCCCGTGAAGAAGTGGTTTTTCGCGGGGCGTGCTTCCTTAAAGTAAAGTCGACCCTTTCGGTATATTGATATATCGATGTTTTTACACGGCATAAATCGATGTTTTTCTAAATATCGATATAATATATATCGATATATTTTTCCAATTTGCCCATCCCTACATGACCCTGCTCGCTCAACATCTGCATGCAGACTGATTATTGTTTGTCGTTTTCCACTTTGGCCTACAGTAGGCGCACCAATACACACTAATTTTTGGAGATGTTTGAAAGTGTTTGTGTGCCCATCCCTGATCTAAATATAAACGAAATTTAATTTGTACTAAGCAAAAAATTGAAGCTTCTTCACTGCCATTGGCGATGGTAATTTGTTGAGCAACGTGTCAGAAAAGGTATGTGTGGACATATGTATGGAATGCAAAACAAAAAGTTAATTTGCATAAGTATGTATGTACATTGTACATATGTATGTATATTTAAGGTATACCTACTTATGTGTATGTTCAATGCCCAAGTTCATTGTTTTCTCACATCACTTTCTTACTTCAGCAGACCTGTGAACAAATATTCATTGCTACTGAACCCCGATAGCGAAATTTACAGTGTGTTATATACATATATGTATGTATATGTTTATATATGTATGTACATAAGCACGTATGTACATATCTACATATAGTATGTATATACCCTGCAGCGAAAGTCCAAACTAGTCAGCCAACCTACCAGTTAACTGACTAGATAAATTATGGGAGTTGCCCAACTAGATTCATAGAGGACAAATTGAGATTAGTTATGAAACAGGAAGTTTTGCTAAAAAAAGGATTTTAAATTAAAAACGAATGTATCCGGGGTTTCTGGAGGTTGCAATGAACACGTATGCAGTAAAAGTAAAGCAACTTCTTTATTGTTGTTGTAGTATTCGAACCCTGCGTAGTAGGCCTCTTGTAGATTTAGTTGGTTGCTAATTGTTAGATCATTAAATCAGGTGAATACCACAAATATAACATAGTTTGAGATGTTAATATAGCCCTGTATATTAGATACTACTTCAGCCATAGAAAAAAGTACATGATATGTTTGTATAAAGTCAGAAAATTATCAATATAAATGTCAGGCTTAGAATGGTCAACGTGTTACTTATTCACAATGTTAATGTTGATTTTCCTAAATATTTAATATGCAAGATCACAATCTAATGTGCCTGAATTCTTTAATTTAAATATCATACTCTAATAACTAACAATTTTTATTTTCATTGGAGTAGCATGTAAAACTAATCAGTCAACTGGTATAGTTCTGATATGTACACTGACTAGTCAGCAAATTGGTATGATGCTGGTGTGGATACTGACAATTGCCATTTCCTAGGTCATCACCGTGTTAAAAATACCAGTTGCTAATATGGAAAAAAGATAGATGGCTGACTAGTTGAGCTGTATGGCCAACTAGTTGTCAATTAGTTTACAACTAATTGATTTCGCTGCAGGGTATTTATATATGTACATACATAAATGCCGGCGACTTTTTAATTTAGCTTTATATATATGTATGTATGGGTGCATATCTACATTTGTACACATCTAGATTAAAGACAGTGCTATACATATGTATACTTGCTAAAGATCTATTTTTATACTAATGCGTAGCACAAAGAAAATCTATACATATGTACGTACAAATGCATCATATATGTATATATTTGCACGGATTATGCGCTGTCATTATCTTCCAAATATATCCACTTGCTACATGCTTTGTAGTATCCCTGTAGGGAAAATCTCTAGTTCCGAACTAGGTCGCTTCTAGTGCATTTTTCGACACTACTAGTGCGAGCTAAATCTCTTTTGCATGTTATAAACTGGCTAATTTAACACGGCGATGTCCTAGGCGGTGTCAATTGTCACCCTCTGCACTACATTTTCGATAGTTCCGAACTAGTACTAAATTCTACAGTTTACACTAGTTCGTTTATTGGCACATTTAGATAGTTCTGAACTAGCTACAAGTACCTACAAATTTCACAGTTTTACATCTGCCGCTTAAGTGCAGACTTTGACACACTTCATGCAAGTGGCGCGATGGCCGACTGGCTAACGCATGTGCCTTTCAATCTGAGGGGCGCGGGTTCGAATCCTGTCGGTGTCAAGGTGGATGATATTTTATTTTTTTATTTTTTTTTTTTTTGACTAATATTTTTTTTATTTATTTATTTAATAAAATTTACAGTAATATTTATAAAGTAATAAAATAAAAAGAATTGAAAATAAGCCTGAGGGATCGGAAAAGCATAATTAGGGAAACATTTCATTTCATACAAGTTAAGATGCAAATAGAAAACTCTTTATTTGAAACGCTTCACTAAACATCTGAGAATTGCAGAAATATACAAAGCCGACGGAAATTGAACGAACGAAAAATTTTCATAGAATTTTTGTCACTTCGAAATTGCATACAAATCAAAGTGTGTCTTAAAATGGTCACTCAATTCACTCCTCCTGAACTGGTGAAGGTCTAACTACAATTGATCTAGTTCCCTTTTGACACCTTTTCGGTAGTTCGGAACTAGAAATTTTGCTCACTAGTTAATGAGTTCCCTGCGGGGATATGAACATAGATACATATATGTATAGCCTTACAGTCATTCCGAATTTTATGTAGTCCCCAACTTGAAGTTTTTGTTATTAGATTTTTATACATTTCAACGATTTTGGTCGAGTCAGAAAAAGTGCGTCAGTAATTTCTGTGTCGTGATAACTAATGCCAATTAGAAACACCAAGGAAGGTGAACTCATTCTCCATCTGATGTTTCCAAAGCAGTGGCGGTCGCCCTTTTCCTCTGCGGCCACTGGCCAGTTCCGATAGAAATACTTTCTGGGCCAGAGAATCACATAACATGATCTACACCTTTTCCACAAGTACTTCAGAAAGTGTAAAATTAACTTCAGAAACCGTAAAATGTACTTCAGAATAGTCAATTGTACTTCAGAAATCGTAAAGTGTATTTCAGAATAGTCAATTGTACTTCAGAAATCGTAAAATGAATTTCAGAATAGTCAATTGTACTTCAGAAACCGTAAAATTAATTTCAGAATAGTCAGTTGTACTTCAGAAAGCGTAAAATGTTCTTCAGGAACCGTAAATTGTACTTCAGAAACAGTAAATTGTACTTCAGAAAGAGTAAATTGTACTTCAGAAGCTGTAAAATGTACTTCAGAAGCTGTCAAATGTACTTCAGAATAATAAATTGTACTTCAGAAACCTAAAATTGTTCTTCAGAATCATAAAGAACAGTCCAGCCCACGAATTCCAAAATTTTGTAGGTAATTTCGATAAATTTGGAATACTTTGCACCACCTATCCCTATCCCTATCCCTACGTATAACACTGAGAACTTTTAATTTCACACAAAATTTCATACAAAAACTCGATTTTCGATTTTTCCAATTTTCCGACTTTTCCGAAGGGATTTTCCAAAATTTTGTACCGCAAGAACCTTCTCCTCGATAATACGAACAACTGATAAAAATTTTTACAGAAATCGACCCAGCCGTTCTCATTTTATGAAGTACTATGTATACATTTTTTACACCTTTTTTTTATATATACATAGATTCCTATTACTTCTGAATTACAATTTACGGTTTCTGAAGTACAACTTATTATTCTGAAGTCCATTTTACAGCTTCTGAAGTACAATTTACTGTGTCTGAAGTACAAGTTACGGTTCCTGAAGAACATTTTACGCTTTCTGAAGTACAATTGACTATTCTGAAATTTATTTTACGGTTTCTGAAGTACAATTGACTATTCTGAAATTCATTTTACGGTTTCTGAAGTACAATTGGCTATTCTGAAATTCATTTTACGGTTTACTAAGTTGACAAGGGCCTTTATTCTTCATTGAATTTTGGGGATGACGTCTTATTCCCATACTTTTAACCCCTTTGCCCAGTTAAGAGGAGGCTTTACTTTTTCCAGCATCAAATTTACAAAAGGTTATTTAAACTTGCATTGGTCTCGAACGGTATGGATATAGCCAATTCTGGCGTAGCTTGTAGTGTTATTTAATGTGAAGATTAAAATTTCCATAGTCAAAAGTGGTTTAAAGAATCCATTTAAAAAGCTAAAAATTTAAATTGATGAATTCTGTACAAAGCTCGGGTTCCTTCTTTACCTACATACATTGTTTTTTGTTAATTGAACTATTAAAAAAGCAAGTTGAAAATGAAACATCGATGGCACATCGTTGACAAGGAATGACGGAGAATCATACCACATCAAATACCTAAATAGTTAATTGTTGGATGATTATTTTCAAAGTCAAGCAAAATACTTTTGCAAGTCACTGTACCAACATTTGTTCACATAGATCAGGGATTATCACACTAATACTTTCAAATATTGTGCATGTGTTAAAAGCACAAAAGCTCTTGGCTACACCCAAAAGAAACTCAATCATTGTCGAAAACTAAAATTTTTAAATTACAAATGGATAGTATTTTTATTATTAACTTCACAAAAACCACAAACAAACAAAAATAAAATAAAAGAATATGAGACGAAACGCAAAACTATGATTCCCAATAAAAATATTACGTAAAAAAATCCAAATAAAACAAGTAAGGAAGCCTAAGTTCGAGTGGAATCGAACATTAGATACTCAGCTGTATGCTTTCATTGTTTGTTTGCGTTTGTTCGATATAGGGTGTATTTTATATGAAACGAGTGCTGCATAAACAGGGCGCAGCCACGCCCATTTCTAACATTTTATCAGTCATCCAACTAAGCATATGAATATTATTCTTTGTGCAAAATTTCATTCCTTTATGACTTCTAATTGCAAAGATGTCACGTTACAAATTAGCAGAGGGTGTTCCGGAAATACCTTTGTTAAAAGTAGGCGTGGTCATAAACCGATTTGAATAAATTTTTGCGTGTCTATTAGCACAAGTTATAAAAGTGTATAAACCAAGTTTCGTCTTAATGTCTCAATTATTTGTCGAGTTATGGGCTCCGAAATCTCGTAGATTCCTTTGTCTAAAAAGAGGCGGTGCCACGCCCATTTTCCAAACTTTTTCTATTTTTTGCTTCCGGTCTATTGTGGAACTCATGCCACAAAATTTCAATGAATTATCTTTATACTTGACAAAGATATCGCTTAAAATGTTTTTATTAGGCCCCTTTATGGTTCCCATATATAAAAGTGGGCGTGGTCGTCAACCGATTTCGCTAAAATTTTGAACATGTATTACCACAACTAATAAAAGTGTACACACCAAGTTTCGTCATCATATTTAAATTATTTGTCGAGTTATGGGCTCAGAAATCTCGTATATTCCTGCTTCTAAAAAGAGGCGGTGCCAAGCCCATTTTCCAAAATTTTTATGCTTTTCGTTTTATATCCGCAGTTGGACTCCTGCCATAAAATTTCAATGATATACCTTTATATTTTACAGAGATATCGCTTAAAATGTTTTTATTAGGCCACTTTATAATACCCATATATAAAAGTGGGCGTGGTCGTTAACCGATTTTGGCAATTTTTTGTCCAAACATTTGCCTAAGTAAGTATATCACGCCTACCAAATTTCATCGATATATCTTCAACGGTTTCTGAGTTATGACATATAAAACTTTCAATGTTTGGCCCTTAATAAGTGGGCGTGGCACCGCCCATTTTTCAAAATCTCACCAAATTTCTTCATAGGGGCCTGAGCTCCACACGTGGGTGAAATTTTATCACTCTAGCTCTATTGGTGACTGAGATACAAAATTTCCGATTTTTACTATATAGGGGAAGTGGGCGTGGTCATGGTCCGATTTCGCCCATTTTCAATACCATCCGTTCCAGTCTTGATACCAACTTGCATTCCAAATTTCATCAAAATATTTAAATTTTTGCGCGAGTTATCGTGCGTAGAGACAGACAGACGGACGGACATGGCTCAATCGATTTCTTTTTTCACCCTGATCAATTTGATATATATAAGTCAATATCTATCTCGATTATTTTATGGTGGTACAATCCACCGTTATGTGATTAAAACTATAATACTCTGTGTACTAGTACAGCTGAGTATAAAAACCATCCCCAACACACAATCATTAACAAGCATTCAGAGACTGCTCGAGCAACACAACCTGCTAGCCCAACAACTCAATGCTGACTGAATAGAAATGTGCAAAATTTCTGTGCGTGAACGAAGTGCTTTGACTCGTCGGTGTGAGGCTGTCGGTGTGAAAGCTATAAAAAGCTCCCGCACCCGTGCATAGGGAAATCAAACACTGACATAGATATATATGTATATGTATAAATTTTTTATGGCTCAATACAGGATCCACCAATACAGGTCGGCTCTTCAGATCAGCTGACTTCTTCTTTTTCTTCAACAGCTATCCAATTTCTCTGCTTCTGCATATTCTATACATACATTCGTGTTTACTATTGGTCAAATTCTTCGTTCTCTGAGTTTCTCCATCATTCGCTCGTGAGCTGAATGTCAAATTTTTTCGTTCTCCTTTCAGTTTTGACATTCCGTTTGACATTCAGCGCACGGCATGTTTGTGTGTATGTACCATGGACCGACCTGGTAATTGGATCATGGCTCAATATATCCCATGAAGAGCAGTATATTCAGATATGTACGTATGTGCGCATGTATGCACTTAAGGTCCCCACAAACAGACGCGATACGATACAGTCCACATATGCAATTGTGCATGACGCGATACGATTTTTCATATGTGGACTGTATCGTATCACTTCTGTTTGAGTAGGGCTTTAAGTAGACTGTGGGATCCATTGTTTGCAGAGAACAGCTGATGAAGTTATTCACATGATGATCATAAATATATGTACGTATAAGTATTTATGTATCAGTGGCGTATCTACCATAAATTGGCTGGGCAGGCCCATGTAATTCTCTTCGCTGTATTATCTGATAGTCTGATTGCGGCATTTACTTTGATTAAATTCGTTTTGCATATGTATCTAGTGTGTTGTTTATATGCTTACCGTACTAACCTGAATGTATCGGAATAAATCGCGAAAATGAGGATGATGAAGAATAATCAAATTTTGATATACAATGGATATCGTCGCTATAGAAGAAAAAAGACGCAAACTGTTTTGTTGAGGAAGAAAGACGCACACTTTTTTCCTTTCAAAGAGAGACGCACTAAAAATATTTTTCGAAAGAAAGACTCTTTTTTTTTTGATAACGAAGAAAGACGCTTTATTTTTTTTTTTACTATAAAGAAAGACGCATTTAAATATTTTTTAGGAAAGAAAGACGTATTCGATATTTTATTTTTCTTTGTCAATATTAATGCTAATGCATCTTTCTTCACAGTTAATAATGATAATGCGTCTTTCTTCGTCGAAATATTTTATAATGCGTCTCTGTTCGTCTATCTTCGTCGACATGTTTTGTAAAGCGTCTTTCTTCCCCGACATATTTTTAATGCGCCTTTTTTCGTCGACATATTACTGACATGCGTCTTTCTTCTTCCGGAGCGACGATATGTATATGACTTTTGTTCTTTTAGCTGTACCTACAGCAGCATATCAAGAAGTCTGGCTCAGTTGAAACTAAATTCAAGTTCTTCACTAACAGAACGAGAATTATCTACAAAAGCAGAGGAGAAATTATGGTTAGAATCATTTGGCAAGATTGCTGACGCCACACCTTATAGATAAATCTGTTAATCTCACATTAAAGCGCATAGGAATTTTTAGTTACCTTATACCAGCTGTAATTTCAGCAGTACCTAGCAAGTGGATTTGCTTATTATAGCACTGTAAAAGAATATATAAAAAAATTGGCGCTTTAGCTTAACTCGTATTAGCAAAAGTAGTGAAATGTTTGATTTTATTTGATTTTAATTTTCTTTTTTTTTAATTTACGCTTTTGTCTGATTTTCATATTGTGCTGAACTTAATTAGTAAACGCATTGAATAACTTAAATAGTAAACATATTGAAAAACTTAAATGGTACCTAAACACGCTTCAAGCGTAAAATAACCAGATTTTGAAAACTTCGTAAAATGGAATGAACGAAAATATTTATTTACGTTTGTATTTATATGGCCGTTTTAATTCTAATAATTATTTTATGTGAATTTAAATGAGCTATTGGCCATTTTTTTAAAGAAGAAAAATTGAAAATTTTTTTTTTTTTTTTTTTGGTAGAAGTTATGGATCCATTTCGGAGATCACCACATTTAGGCAAGTCGGGCTTTTCGGCTTGTATGAAGCATCCGCCACTGGTATATATGGGCACACACTAATGTAGATATGTATGTATGAATGTATGTACATATGTAAATAGCCACTGGCAACAAAAATTGATCGCTTAATTGCTTCTAATTTGATGTTAGCGAAGCTCCATTTATTAATAACACATTCGGGCGAGTTTAAATAAATAAATTGATTTATACTTTATTATGAAAACGAAAAAAAGAAAAATAAAGCAAGAGAAACCCCAATAAATTGCCTGTTATGCGGATGGGAATTCCGAGGAATAATAAACAAAAAAGCACAAATCCATAAAAATGGCATTAAAAAAGTCATGAACAAAGAGTTGAAAGTTATTGCCGCCGAAATGAATTTATGGAATTAGATGAAGATATGTACGAGTATGTATGCATTTATGTTTGCATCAATAACGCGTGGTGAGCTAAGCCACGCAACTGCGACGCTCACAACCAGGGTGGTCAGGTTTGGATGGAATATGCTAGTAATACTTAATTGTTATACAATTAGTAGAGTTGTAGAGCAGGTTTCTTTTTATTTGGCAGTTGAGAAGAGCATCCATACAAAATGATTTTTTAATAAACGATCAAAAGAATGATTTATCTAGCTTCGCGTTTCAGGCCACAAAGCTTAACAAAAGCTGCTTTTGGATCTAGAGAGAATTTTGCTTGTGTTAGGTATGTGATCACTTCGATGGCTATATGGCATTTAGCGGCAGTCCGTAGCTCGGGAGCGACAAATCCAAAAGACTGAATATCAAAGACCGATAATATAAATCCAAAAGACCATCCTAAATTGTAAGGAAGGTACCACGTCCCCTTTTTTCCACTTTTCCAGAATTGTCAAGACCTCGATCTGTAGGTATAACCCATTTACCAACCGTTATATCGTTCACTATCGGTACATCACTCATTTGCTCGCCCTATAAAATTAAATGTATGAAAATTTGCATAGGTACATACATACATACATTCGAATGTTTCTACATTTTTGCAAAAAAAAACAAAAATAATTTATAAAATACAAAATGCAGATATGGCAAATACCTATATGTACATATGTACATACATATGTACGTATTAGGCTACATATTTACATATAAGTACATACATATTTATTATTATTGCTAATTCTGAGGCATCGTTTCAGCGAGGTCACTTTATTGCAGAAATAAACAAAAAATGCTCGGCAAAAAATTTATTTTGTTAATATACACGAAATAAAAATATGTTTATGATTATTCATACGGGCTCTTCCAGGCGAAAGGAGAAAAACTTTTTTAAACCTAAATAAATGCGAAAGTTTGAACAATATTTTTATAAACTTATTGCTGAAATTCGCATACGTATGTACATTAGAGTGGCCCTTAAGCCTATGGAAAAAAAATTTGTTCTGCTTTTTTGAGACGTTACCCCCTGAAATGGTTTCATGTACAAAGAAAATGTGCCCTGTTTAATATTTGCTCGATTGGTCAACGTTAACCCGTGCCACAGTGTGTTGAAATAATGAACCAAGTGTTATATGGTTCGGTGGACGTTTATATTGGATGAATTCTCTTATATTTTTGAATTTTAGTAGATTACAAGGTTGTTATTTATTAGACTCCACAAATAAATGATTTATAAACAACAGATACTGATATTCTATATATTGAAGTACTGAAATGTCATGGATCCTTATTTACTCATATATCTTCTTCTTCTATATATATAAAAATGATTTGGTTGTTTAATTGTAACGCTAAAACTTGAAAACGGCTGAACCAAATCAAATACTTCCTTAGGGGGGTTTGTTTGTTGTTACCCCGCGAAGGTTTAGTCGAAGAAAAAATTTAAAAATATTAGGGGGGCGTGGCACCTCCCATGCAATCTTAATTTTTAAAGCTGATTATCTCTAAACGAGTTCAAGGTAGGGAGCTGAAAATTGGTATAGAGTTAGGTGATATCAAAACCCTTCCCACGCAGAACAGTGGAGGTTATCAGAAAAGAGGGCGTGGCACCTCCCATACAAACTTAATGTTTCATGCTGAATATCTCCAAAATTGTTTAAGGTAGGGACTTGGAAATTGATGTGGAGATAAACGATAACAATTCTATATTAACGCAAAATAATAGGAGTTATACGAAAAGGGGGCGTGGCACCTCCCACACATACTTAGCGTTGGAAGCTGAATATATCAGAGAGAATAAATGGCAGGATCCTGAAAATTGCTATAGAGCTAAATGATATCAAAACCATTCCCACGCATTAAATTGGGGGTTATCGGAAAAGGGGGCGTGGCACCTCCCTTACAAACTTAATTTTTCAAGCTGAATATCTATAAAAGCGTTTAAGGTTGGGACCTGAAAATTGAGCAGGAGATTAACGATATTAATAGCATGCTTATAAAAAAAAACAGTAGTTTAGGGAAAAGGAGGCGTGGCACCTCCCGTGTGTTCTTAATTTTTAAGGCTAAATATCCCTAAAAGCGTTAATGGCATGTACATGGAAATCACTATGCAGATATACGATATCAATACCATGTTCACCGCCATGTGGCCGCTGTGGTGCAGTGGGTAGAGTGCTCGACTGCTATGCCAGAGGTCTCGGGTTCAAACCACGGTCCGAGCAAAACACCAAAACAATTTTTCTAATTAGTAAAAATCCAATTATTGGGTTTTTTAAGAGCAGCGGTCACCTCTCGGCAGTGGGCGGCATACCCTCCGAGTGTTTTTCTGCCATGAAAAAGCTTCTCACAAAAAATGCATTCGCCGTTCGGAGCCGGCTTTAAACTGTAGGTCCACCCAATTAGTAGGAAAAACAAAAAGGAGCACACCTCGAATTGGGAGAGAAGCTCGGCCATAAAACTCGTCAGAGTTATAATAGCGCCATTGTATTATATATTATTATATTATACCATGTTCACCAAAAAAAGGGTTGGAAGATCGGCCTGAAAACCATTATGGAGGTATACTATGTATGTACCTATATCAATACTCTGACTTACTTATGTAGTTAAAATAGCCAATACTCAGTGAAAATAAATTGGAGCCTAGTAGGCGGTCATTCCATTTGACAGCTTACAATATTATTTCTAATGTTAATGTTAAGCATGGTATAAAAAATACAGGTATGTGCATTGTCATTTTGACGCTGTCTTTTTGATTAAAAAGCAGATTTTTGAAGTTTGATCTTATGTCAGTTTTGGAGTATAGCGATGCCAGACTTTTATTTTTTGAATGCGTACATTTTTGTTTGAAAGTTTGGGTATTTCAGGAATCAAAGGACAAAAAGAGAAAGGGCACTAGTGAGCAGATTTATGGAACTTCCGGTAGCTCATCTTCGCTCACATCACAAATCTTCATCAAGTGCAAAACCGCGTGATATTTTTGCCAAAAATGAGATTTCATCAAAAATACATTCCTGGCGTCCGTCCCCATTCATTCATGCAACAATTTTGAGATTCACACAACGCAATTCCAAATAATGACACAGTTTCAAAACCGCTTTTTTTAAGGAAATTTTTCGAACCAATACCGCGAATAATAGGTGTTATTGCTTTATAACTGTACTGTAATGTAATAAAGTTGATTATACTTTCATAAACACGAAATTGATTAGACCTTTGCTTTATTGAAGAAAAGTTTTTATAGCGGATACGCGGTATTGCACTTTATGCGACGATATGGAGTTATAATAGATCAATCTCCAAAACCTCCCCAAACTATTTACCAGAGTGCTCACAAAGCCTAAATTAAAAGTGATCGTAACTACTAAACTAAATTAAAAACTCACCGAGAATACCGGAAGGGGGCTACTTTGTAGTACGGCCAAACTGATATTCTGCGAAGTAAAAATCCGAAATGAATCTTTTATGAATCACTGATGAAATTCATCTATGACTGAGAAGGCATCAGTGAGTACTTTCAAATAAAGACTGCTGAATTTTTCATATAAATGGTTTGCTTTTTTCAAAAAAAAAAAAAAATAATAATAATAAAAATTGTACTCAGAAGAATCATCAATGATCATTCAGCAGTGAAACAAATTTACTGCAGGATGTGTAATTTTTTCAAATTGAAAAAATTTCTTTCAATTCAAATTGAAAAAATTCGTTACTATGAATACCATGGTTACAATTTATTTTTAAAACAAAGCAGTGAAAAATACCATTAATGGAGGATTTTTATCATTGAGTATGGCAGCACGAAATGTCATAATCTGCTTAATTGTCAGGTGGTTAATATGGCGACGAAAACTTGACGTTTGTTTTACCTGTATACTTATACCATGATGTTAAGTAGTTTACATTTACGAACAGTTGCGAATGTGTAGATTTTCAATATCTGAGCGGTTTTATAGATATTTTGTTTACAAAAGTAATTTAGTGTGTCGGAGAATACCAATTTACATTGGAATAGATACATAGTTTATAGTCCAATTGCATATTTTCTGTGTAGGTAATAACAATTTTTGAAATGAAATTAATCAAAAAACCTATTTCGGGCAGAACGAAGTTTGCCGGGTCAGCTAGTGTACGTTTACAAACAATTTGAGGAAATTGAAATTTTAATATATATTTTTCATATACTCGTACATATGTATATACATATTTATATGGGAAATTTTTAAAATAAGTGCCCTCTATTACTGTAATTGTACATTCTCGTACATGCATACACAAATACGAAAAACAATTCAGAACTTTATTTCTCTTGAAAGAAGAAGAGCAGTGTAATAGCTCCCAAATAAAATAAATTAAATAACTCCCAAGGAAGGAAATGAAATAAGTCCCAGCACACTGCGAGTTATTTCATAACGAAATAAGTTCTATTTTGTATGAAAATATTTGTAGTTTTTTCATTTGTTTTTTGGAGTTACCTACTTTATTTGGGAGTGATTTCACTGCGCCAGCGTTTGCTGCTGACAATTTTGGTATTTTTTTCTATAACACACTTAATTCTCACACAGAATGAAAGACCAATATCCAAATAGTAAAACCCGCAAAAAATTTTCCCCACATTGAGGACTCTATCATGACTAGTGCTGGACCGTCTCGATATTCAGCCCTATCATGAACTTCGTGTGAAAAATTTCCCTCGAAAAATATAAAGCAAAACAATAACAATTTTTCACATTTTGTTTTTGTTTTGCTTTGTAATTTTTGGGAACATTTTGTTCACATGAAGTTCACGATAAGGCTGATTATATTTCTAAATCATTTTCAAACGGTAGTAACACTGACTACGCGTAAAATGAGCATGATACGGACACAAACTTTCCCAATGGCGACAGATACTCACTTTTGCTATGTTTGTAAAAAACTAATTTGTCTCGCATATGCTAAAAAGGTATGTGTGGCATGTGCTTCAGTTAACTGACTTCACCAGTTGCACGTTTTAAAATTATTGTATTGGAAGAAAATAATATAGACTACGATTTTAAATTAATACATAATTCTTAAGTGAAATTTTTGATTTTTTTGTTGTACTATGTAGCTTTATACGTAAGAACCAAAATTTAATGTCATCTACATACGTACATACATCTTCTACGATTCTTGCTACTTAAGCAATTGTAAAATAATAAAAGTATTTTGATTAATTGCATGCAAGTTTAAACTTGTAAACATCTCAGAGTTAGGTTTTCGGGTATACCTACGCACATAGATATATTTATTACGGCATAGCCAAAAGAAGCGCTTACTATAGTACTTAGCGCTTACTTAGTACTAAAAGTGATGTTGCCAATTTTTCAACTTCAACTCGTTGTGGCACGGGTTAGAGTTGTTCAATCGGGCCAAAATTTGCAGGGTATAATTTTTTTTATTAAACAAAAACATATCAGGGGGTAACACCTGCAAATTTCCGACTTTCGAAAATAAGGGCCACTCTAATGTACATATAATATTCTTAGATTTAAAAAAAGTGTGCGAGTTTTTTAGAAAAAAATCTGTTGCAGAAAACGACAAAAAGATTTTTACTCTCTAACATAAGGCTTGCACGGTCCGAATAAAATTGTGTAATTTTTTATTTTTTAGAAACT
Source organism: Urophora cardui (assembly GCA_960531455.1). Classification (NCBI taxonomy): domain Eukaryota; kingdom Metazoa; phylum Arthropoda; class Insecta; order Diptera; family Tephritidae; genus Urophora; species Urophora cardui. The sequence continues at coordinate 29,649,649 of OY482672.1, read as the reverse complement.
AGAAAAAAACTTTTTAAGCATGGATGTAACTACAGCTGTTTCACCTTAGATCCCTCTAAGACTCATCAGGTTACTTTTGCTTCTGCCAAGACTCGAACTTGCATACCTTGCATTACAATAACTACAGTTCTAACCGCTGAGCTATTGCCTGCCTTCGACATCTGATAGAAAATTTGTTGCTAGTTTCTTTCCTACTATAATTCGTTTCTAACTTATGCACATACATATGTACATATTTACATATTAAATAAATATGTACATATGTATGTGCATAAGTTAGAAACGAATTATAGTAGGAAAGAAACTAGCAACAAATTTTCTATCAGATGTCGAAGGCAGGCAATAGCTCAGCGGTTAGAACTGTAGTTATTGTAATGCAAGGTATGCAAGTTCGAGTCTTGGCAGAAGCAAAAGTAACCTGATGAGTCTTAGAGGGATCTAAGGTGAAACAGCTGTAGTTACATCCATGCTTAAAAAGTTTTTTTCTAGTTTCTAAAAAATAAAAAATAAAAATATAACCTGGGCCTGTGCTCGTTAAATTAAATAAATTAAAATTGTGTAATGTCTACCGTTTCTACTGGAGTCCATGATAAAATTTCGCCTAAAATACTGTACCATTTAGAATGCTTAAACACAGTGATGGGTTCACACCTGGGTATTTACCCAATGCTGGGTTTTTACCCATTTATACCCACTTTCGTACCGACGTATTTACCTAATTATGGGTAAATACTCATTTGAATAACGAATGCTCGTTGTTACGTAGCGTAAGAGAAATGTGGACATTTTCGAATTTATTTTGAACATATGTTATTTAAGTGTATTTTGTTTATACGTTTCTTGCTGCTTTTTGCACAGAAAAGGCGGTTTGGGCTGCTGCAAGCACAATAATTCTTAATAAGAACCGCTTAGCAACGTGCTTACGGCAATTCAATGTAATGAGTGGGAGCGATGCCAATAACGTCCTATTTGAGATTTTGCTTCAAAAACGCCCTATTTCAGAGAAAATTCCATATATATTTCTCTGAAATAGGGCGTTTTTGAATAATTGTCTGAAATAGGACGTTATTGAAACAAATTCTGAAATAAGGCGTTTTTGAAGAAAAATCTGAAATATGACGCTATTGAACAAATTTTTCAAATAGGGCGTTTTTGAAACAATTTTTGAAATAGGGCGATCTTATTCTCAGTCGTCGATATAATCAATTCAAAAAATAATCAATTTGTATCAAACAGCAAGAAACCCATTTTTAGTTAGTTTTGTCATGCAGGGATATCCAAAAACACGTAAAGTGTGCATTAACAAAAGCTTTCAAATGTCTGATGAAAATATTTTTATTCAAGAATATTTACGTATGTAAACCGATTGAATTTTGCTGTGGATATTCCTCATTTTGGATTTTGAAACGACGCAATGGAAGAATATCGAAATTTTTGCGAATTCCATTAATGTTAACATGTAAGTATGTATGTAACAGCTACATCTGCAACCATTTCCCTTGTATTGTTTGTATAATTTTCTAAAAATGAACGATGTTATATTTTGGGATCTATTATTTTTCACCCAAAAAAAGTTAGTTTATATTTACCCTCCAAGTAATGCAGAAGTACACAGGACTGACTTTTTTATCGTCATTCCCAAACAAAAGCAGTTAGCCTTTTTCAAAGAAAATATACAATTAAAAGTGACCACTAGTGTCTTTGTAAACAGTTTAAAGTCAGTTTTAAGTTAGATGCACTTCCTGCAGGGAACCAAGTTCTAACAGCAACTTTATCTAGAATTGTGCAAGAAAAATAAATCGGTGAACAATTATAACTACCACCCAAAACAAGGTGGCAAAGTTATTTCTATTCAATACAGAGTGTAATAAAAACTAAAGCATCCCTTCAGGTTTTAGCAGTTCATGAACAAATTAATCTACAAGCCGATATAAAATCACAGCTACTTAGTTAAATCTTTTGGGAGCAATTAAATTTAAGCTCAAACCTATTTGGTTGCATTCCAGAATGGATTTGTAAGCTTGAATCCAATGAATATAATATACACAGGGTATATTTCGCGTTCAATGAAATTAAAAGTAAGCTTGATTGGAGTTTGGAAGTGATATTGATCCGTCTGAAGAGGTAGGTGCATTGGAATTCATTCACACAATGTGACAGGCGCTAAACAAAATTGAATTCTGGGCACAAACTTTTTCCTGGAGCTATTTAGATGAGATTTCTCCATTAACTTGGTGGAAAGGAATTTGTGCCAGCACGCAATTAAGCAGATTAGCTGTTCACCACCTTCAGTAGAAAATACGCACTCCACTCAATTCTAAAATGCCATTAATTCTTCACTAGAAGGTATTCAAGACGACATCTTTCCAACTTCAACGGGAATCACGTACTCTACTCGATATGAGTTTTTATCGGATACTGACAGCGAAAGCGATTATGACTAAATTCATGTATAATTTCATTTGTCACTAAAAATCTATTTCATACTAAAAAATTAAATTCTTTCTTAATTCTGGTTTATACCCACATTTTGGGTAAATACCCAGGTACTTGGGTAAATACTTGGGTATTTACCGGTAAATACCCAATTTACCATTTGGGTATTTACCCCTGTCCCATCACTACTTAAACATAACCATGTGACCAGCCAGCAATAATAAGCTTTTCTGGCTAACCATGTTTCTGTATGTTTACTTATATATGTAGGTACATACATACATACATAGTATGTTGAGCTCAGCAAAATTAAATTCTTGTCAGGCATGAATATTGTATGTACAGGCACAAGTATTTTGTTTGTTTTTTTGATGATGGTCTCTTGACGTTTTGAGTTTGTTTTATTATGTTTTTATTATCATCATTATTATTTGTAATTAAGAGCATACTTATTGTGTGCCAAGTGGAAGTAAGGAATTTGTTTATATCAGAGTTGTAATTATTATAAGAGAAAAAATAAAAATCAAAAAATAATTATTATTGAAAGAAACATATTTTAAAAGTCTTTCCGTAATAGTTATTTCTGAGATATTTTTTTTAAGTCGTTTTGTAATTATTATAAATGAGAAATTTTGTTTTGTATCTTCAAAGACTTTTATATTGAGACAAATTTGAAAAAAGTCTTTGAGTAATTATTATCCGTAACAAATTGTTTTTTAAGTCTTCAGAGACTTTTTCATTGAGACGAATTTCAGAAATATCTTTAAATAATTATTTTGAGTAACAAATTTTTTTTTTTTATCTTCGATAGAAATCTTTCATACAATTTCAAATTGGAAATTTGCTTGAATTTTGAAGTACTTATATGAAAGTTGTTTTTATTTTATACTTATATGAAAGTTATTGAAAATTTTCTGAGACTTTTTTGAACTTTGTCTCAATGAAAAAGTCTTTGAAGATATAAAAAACAATTTGTTACTGATAATAATTACGCAAAGACTTTTTTCAAATTTGTCTCAATATAAAAGTCTTTGAAGACTTAAAAAATATATGTTTGAAATAACTATTATGGAAAAATTTTTAAAATATAAGTTTCTGAATAATAATTATAGAAGAGTTTTATCATTTTCATCAGGAAAAAAATATTATCAAAAGACTTTTACGATTCTGAAGCAAATTTGTAAGACTTTTTTATAATTTCAAAATGAAATAATAATTATTCTACATCTCTGGTTTATATTTACACGTATGTAGGTATGTATGTACATATTTATGTATATTCTTTAATATCAAACATTATTGTTTTCGCAAAAATTGGGGTATGATGCAAGCCAAAAAAAAATATTAAAAAAAAAAACAAAATAAAAGAAAAATTGATTCTAAAATTGCTTTCGAGTAAATGTTTAGTATATCATATTTCCTGTGCACTGAAAAGTAAGTAAATATGTACATATGAGTAGTCCACTCTCAAAACTAGCTATGTGAAATTTTTTCGAAATTTATAATATAATAATACAATGGCGCTATTATAACTCTGATGTGTTTCTTATGGCCGAGCTTCTCTCCCAATTCGAGGTGTGCTCCTTTTTGTTTTTCCTACTAATTGGGTGGACCTACAGTTTTATGCCGGCTCCGAACGGCGAATGCATTTTTTGTGAGAAGCTTTTTCATGGCAGAAATACTCTCGGAGGGTATGCCGCCCACTGCCGAGAGGTGACCGCTGCTCTTAAAAAACCCCATAATTGGATTTTTACTAATTAGTAATTTTTTTTTTTTTGGTGTTTTGCTCGGACTGTGGTTTGACCCGAGACCTCTGGCATAGCAGGCGAGCACTCTACCCACTGCACCACAGCGAAAATTAGTTTTTGATTATGTAGCAGTATTTAAAGGTGTATAGGTAAGAATTTATTGAAAAATCCTTCCTTTTTCTGAAAAATAGCATTAAATACGATTACACTTCCAAAAGTCACTATAGATTTTATATATACATACATACATACATATGTAAACACTCAAACCTCTATTTTTGTTTTTTCTACTTTGTGGCTTAATATGAAAAATTCACATAGGAACTTTTGAGAGTGGACTACTCATATGTATGTACGTTTTCTCTAAATTTTTGTGTCAGTTATTTCCGTTGATCTTATTTTCTGTCACCATTTTTTCTTAGTCTCTAGAGAAGACTTTAACATTTAATATTGTGGCACTTTGCAAATGTTAATAGTTGGATTATAATTTAAGAAATGAAAGTTTTTTCATAATAAGTATTTATTGCATGCTTCACAGATGCTGCATTATTGTCAGCTTTTTGTAATTATTTAAATGTTTGTATGCAGTGAATAGCTCGATACTAATTAATATTTCAAAAGGGATTAAAATTTTTGATAGAAGGTTATTTATAAGGCTAAAAATATAAAATTTAGTAAAAATATGTATACATACATACATATACATATAATAAGTAATTGGTCTTTAACGATATAAACGAAACTAAAGAGCAGATGTGCGCAAGATATTAAATATAAATTATTATTTTTACGTTGCCTTTAAAAAACAAAGCAAACAGAAATATGTATGTACATGTGGGTACACCCCCAGTCAGCCGCTAATGCTTTTGTTAACTAGGTATCAAAAACATAAATTTTAGCTTATTTATGCATAAATATATGTACGAATTTAATCATGATTTATTCAACTCAAGTAAAAGATTTACGCCTTTCGTTGTTTATCCAATTAATACCATACATACCTACGTGTTTGCAACTAATGTTGATTATGAAAAATAGAAATATACCTTATTTTGTTCACCTATGTACATATTTACATACATATGTATGTAGGTATGGAAGTAATAGAAGAACAAGTAAGGAAGCCTAAGTTCGAGTGGAATCGAACATTAGATACTCAGCTGTATGCTTTCATTGTTTGTTTGCTTTTGATGGAAACACGGTGCACTTAATATAGAGCTAGTGCTGCATACAGTGGGCGTAGTCACGCCCATTTTCTAAATTTTTATCAGTCATCCAACTAAGCATATCAATATTATACTTTGTGCAAAATTTCATTCCTTTATGACTTCTAGTTACAAAGATGTCACGTTACAAATTCCAAAAGGGTGTTCCAGAAATATCTTTGTTAAAAAGTAGGCGTGGTCATAAACCGATTTCAATAAATTTTTGCGTGGCTATTAACACAAGTTATAAAAGTGTATAAACCAAGTTTCGTCATAATATCTCAATTATTTGTGTGAATTATTATTTCAATGAATTATCTTTATATTTGACAAAGATATCGCTTAAAATGTTTTCATTAGGCCCCTTTATAGTTCTCATATATAAAAGTGGGCGTGGTCCTCAACCGATTTCGCTAAAATTTTGAGCGTGTATTATCACAAGTAATGAAAGTGCACACACCAAGTTTCGTCATTATATTTATATTATTTGTCGAGTTATGGGCTCAGAAATCTCGTATATTCCTGTTTATAAAAAGAGGCGGTGCCACGCCCATTTTCCAAAATTTTTGTGTTTTTCGTTTTATGTCCGCAGTTGGACTCCTGCTATAAAATTTCAATGATACATCTTTATATTTGACAGAGATATCGCTTAAAATGTTTTTATTAGGTCACTTTATAAGACCCATATATAAAAGTGGGCGTGGCCCTCAACCGATTTCGGAAATTTTTCGTCCAAATATTTGACTAAGTAAGTATATCACGCGTACCAAATTTCATCGATATATCTTCAACGGTTTCTGATTTATGACTCATAAAACTTTCAATGTTTGCCCCTTAATAAGTGGGCGTGGCACCGCCCATTTTCCAAAATTTTTGTGTTTTTCGTTTTATGTCCGCAGTTGGACTCACGCGACAAAATTTCAATGATACATCTTTATATTTGACAGAGATATCGCTTAAAATGTTTTTATTAGGTCACTTTATAAGACCCATATATAAAAGTGGGCGTGGCCGTCAACCGATTTTAACTATTTTCCATCCAAACGTATGCCTAAGTAAGTAAATCACGCGTACCAAATTTTGTCGATATATCTTCAATGGTTTCTGAGTTATGACATATAAAACTCTCAAGGTTTGACCCTTAATAAGTGGGCGTGGCACCACCCATTTTCCAAAATTTCATCAAATTTCTTCCTAGGGGCCTGAGCTCAACACGTGGGTAAAATTTCATCGCTCCAGCTATATTAGTGACTGAGATACCAATTTTCCGATTATTTCTATATAGGAAAAGTGGGCGTGGTCATGGTCCGATTTCGCCCATTTTCAATACCAACCGTCCCAGTCTCGATACCAACTTGCATTTCAAATTTCATCAAAATATCTGAATTTTTGCGCGAGTTAGAGTGTTTACAGACGGACGGACAGACGGACGGACGGACGGACGGGCGGACGGACAGACGGACGGACATGGCTAAATCGATTTCTCTTTTCACCCTGATCATTTTGATATATATAAGTCTATATCTATCTCGATTATTTCACTCTGTTACAATCCACCGTTATGTGATTAAAACTATAATACTCTGTGTACTAGTACAGCTGAGTATAAAAATAATAATACATAAGTGATGTTTGGCGGCAAATTTTTTTTATTAATATGTATGGTAAACGAGTAGCGGCGCTGCATATTTAAATCAGAGAACTAATAAAAAAAAAAAAAAAAACAAGTAAGAGCGCGGATGTCTTCGGCCGTACCGAAGACTTCATACCTTTCATGAGTGGGGAAATGAAAAGCTACCTATGTACATATGTATGTACATAGCCTGATTTAGTATAATTTATAATTTCAATTTTGTGGGTTATTTATGGAACGATTTATTAGAAAAAATGGTGTCTGGGCTATTTAAATGGAGGAGTTATACGATAAAATGTGTATATCTGAACAATCGGTTGTATGGGAGCTATATGTTGTAGTGGTATGATCTTCACAATTTTCGGTAACCTTGTTTAGGCCAACATGTGTACAAATACTTTAAAATTGCATATCCTTAGCTGTTTAAATGGGGAAGTTATACACCAAAATGTGTATATCTGAACAATCGGTTGTATGGCAGCTATATGTTATAGTGGTCCGATCTTGATAATTTTCGGTAACCTTCTTTGGGTCAATATGGGTACAAATACCCCAAAGTTTCGTGTCCTTAGCTGTAAAAAGGGAGAAGTTATATCCCAAAATGTGTATATCTGAACAATCGGTTGTATGGGAGCTATATGTTATAGTGGTCCGATTCGGCCAATTCCGACAAATGATCGATTGAGCATCAAAACTCACCCGTGTTCCAAATTTCAATCGAATATCTCAAAAACTGAGTGACTAGTTTGCGTTCACACAGACGGACGGACGGACAGACGGACATGGCTTAAACGACTCAGCTCATGATTCTGATTATATCGGTATATATATTGATGGGTCTGTCACGCCTCCTTCAAGTACTTTCAAGATTTGATTTTCGGCACAAAGTTATAATACCATTTCATTCTCATGAAAGGTATAAAAATATATCATTAATCATGATAATTAAGTGTTAAAATATATGTTCAATTATCGATAAGCTTCCTGATTTAATTTGTAGAAGAATGAAATGAAATATGTATGTAGATGAATTCAAGAAAAAGAAATAAAAAACAATAACCCTTCAAATAAAAAAAAAAAACAAACATAAAAAAGTAAACATTTTTTAATATTTAATATTTAATTTTTTATTCGTCATTTGATGAAGAAGTGAGTCGTTAATACTAAATTAAACTTAATCTGTCTGATAAAAGAGATTTTGCATTAAAAACTAAACCAGAGAAAAAAAGAATTTATACTCGGTAGCAATAGCTAAATCTTTGGTATTTTCTTTTAAAGGAAGAAACGAAAAAACTACGTAACTACATACTCGTAGTATAAGTTGCTTTAAACTCACTAAAATGTTTAGGGCTATACCTACCTACATATACATGTGTTTGTTTTATTTTATTTTATTTTATTTTTTCGCAATACAGACATACTCAGCATGTTTCGCAAGAGGATGAACAAAAAAAAACTTATTTCCTGTAAATTTAAAGTTCAAAAAAAAACTCAATAAAAACCTCAGCACTCGAATAAGTTTATGTAAATTAAAAGCACGTACATACTTATGTACATATTTACATAGTTCCGCTTAGCGCAAGACTAATGTGGCATGTGTAATATAAAACTACCCAAAACATTATGCCTGATTTGAAAATTCACGTTTGAAAAAACAATATTCAATTATCTTTCTAAAGTCTTACTATCGGTAATAAATGTGGAAACTTCAATTTAAGTATAAACTCGCTGTAAAGTAGAACGGAGTCTTGGTTATCCAATTCATAGGTATGAATTCATTTGTATTAATACTTTTTTTTTTTTCAATAAAATGAGCACTTTGCGAGTGAGAAATCCCTTTTATATGAAGAAATTACAATATTTCTTATAGTGGTTTCCAGCGTTCTCTTTTTTGTGTAAATTTTTGATAAAAAACCGACTTTGCCGAATTCGCTCAGAAACAAGAAAACAATAACTTCACGTTGACGTATTTTAATTGCTTGTCGTCAATATTTTATCATCCGAAAATAAAGAATGATGCTGGGCTCAAAAGAATTGGCAATTAACATTTTTTTATAGTGGTTTCCAGCGTTCTCTTTTTTGTGTAAATTTTTGATAAAAAACCGACTTTGCCGAATTCGCTCAGAAACAAGAAAACAATAACTTCACGTTGACGTATTTTAATTGCTTGTCGTCAATATTTTATCATCCGAAAATAAAGAATGATGCTGGGCTCAAAAGAATTGGCAATTAACATTTTTTTGCATACCAAACATATGTAAATCATATTATTATAGTATTTAGCTGAAATATTTATCTCATATCAGCTTTGCTATAAAAAATTTTAGTTTTTTTATAAACATTTTTCATTTAAATTTTTAGTCAAAGAAAGAATACACATTCAATTTTAAAGCAGCCAAACAGTCTGCAAGCAAAAAAAAAATTAGTAAAATTAGCGAACAGTTGCGTATAGACAAATGTATACATATGTATATGAATATGTGAGTAGGTACATAAATATGTATGTACGTAAAAAAAGTACATTAGGCCGGAGCGATTGGTATGGAGGGAAATTAACCAATATCATGCCATCGAAATTCGGATTCCTCTAATTTTTCTGAGTAGAAAACTCATCCACAACATGTGTATAAAATTAATTTTGATGATCCGTAATTTAGTTTTTATGGACCAAGTCGGATTTTAGAAAATCAAAAATCGACAAAAAATACACAGGCCAATATGCAAATCAAGGTCAATTAAAATTTTATGCTGAATCGAAATGTGAAATCGGTATTAAGATCGGATGAATCGTTTTCGAGATATAACCTTGGATGCTGAATGCTCAAACTCGCATATTTTCGTAATTATCTCTTGCTGTGTACAATATGTATATCTTAAATTTTCTTGCAAATTACTTAAAGATAAGTAGGTATATCTATGGTTTTCGTTGATAGTGCATTGTATGCAATAAGATCTACTCTGAAAAAAAAAACGTTGTAAATCTAAAGACTTTCGCTGTTAAATCAACTACTTTCCGCAGTTGAAATGTGCCCAACAACGCTCCGTTGTTGTTTCAAAGGTGCGAGCGTTGTTGATTTAAGTCAATAACGGAGATTGTTGGTAAAAATTTTCACCAACAAATAATTTTTTGTTTTCATTTTACTCTTCATCTTCTCTCTGCCCGGGTCCCAACTGCAAATATGTAGCCTCCGCTTGTTCTCCTATTCTTCTCTCCTTCTTATCATTCACTGGTTGCTATCTTTATTTCTTATTCTGATTTTTATTCTTTATTTTATATTCTCCTCCGGATTCGAACCATGATATCAACCTGAAATTCTATCCAATCACCACATAGTGGACCATTCAACATTATATTGAATTGTAGTAACCTATTTATACTTCCATTTCCTAAAAAGGAATCCATGAATTATTTGAATTATTGTAAAAACAAAATTTAAAAAAATTTGTTCTCATTAGTTTTGTTTACAACGGAAACTGTTGGGTCAAATACTTTTGCCTTTAAATCAACAACGGCGAGAAAATTGTTGCTAAAAATAAACTTTTTTTGGATTTTTCTCTTCATCTTCTCTCCATCATTATTTTTTTTGTTGGTTTTCCCACAAAAAAATATTTTCTCACAAAATTTTTTAAAGGCAAGCAAGTTTTTGAATCAACAACGCCTGTTTTTGAATAAATTGTTGGATCAAAAACTTTTCTGTAAAAACAAATACTTTTGCTATTGAATCAAAGACGGAGATTCAACAGCCGAAAGTTGTTGGTTTAACTACGGGTATTTTTTTCAGAGTATGAATAAAATCGCTCCGGCCTAACGTACATTACTATATATAAGTAGGTACATGCATATATACATATATTACATATATACTAACCGCCCGCCGACTAACTCAACTACAAGCTCTTTTTAACTACAAGCAAGTATGAGCTGCTAAAACTTGTATTGACCTTGTCAATATTTTAATACAAGCAAAATGCTTAAGTGGCGAATAAACGAAACCAGTTGGTGGTGATGCGATGCGATGGATGTGATGTGATGTACCTATGTACATATGTATGTATGTATGTAATGTTGCCGTTTGTATACTTTTATTGCTTCCTGCACAGTTTTTTGTATTCTTTAAATGGCAAATAACAAAAAACGCAAAAAAAAATAATAAATAAATAAAACAATGCGAGTTTGGCAATCGAGGTAAGTGGCAGCAAAAAATAATATGTAATAAAAAGAGGAAGAACGAAAAGTCGATAAAATCACAAAAAAACAAAAAAAAAAATTTAACGTTTTTTCGCCAACAATTCGGTGCCTTCATTTATTGTAGGTTCATGATTTTCCGGTGATTTAATATTTTTTTTTTCCTTTTACTTTTTTCGGCTTTAATTTTTTGTCCTTCTTTCAGAGCGGTGAATGAGCTTTGAAGCAAAACTAAAATACGATTGGCCGTAATTGTTTTGGCTGGAAGAGATAAGGCATTTATTCACTATGCCCGTATATATGCGAATGGTGTATGTACATTAGAGTGCGTTTAATTTGTATGAAAAATTTAAAAGTTCATAAAAAGACTGTATCGCCCCCTCAATCTGTAGTAACATGGTCAAAGATATCACACATAAATTTTGGTCCCGATTGGTGGCGGTTAAGGCGTGGCGCATTGAGGTCAAAGTTCAGAAAACTCTATGAAGGGTCAAAAAATCAAAATATTTTTTTTTAATTATCTAATACCCAAAATTAATACTTCTATACCCAATGATAACAAATATAAATTTTGGTGCCGATTGATGGCGGTTTACTGGTGTTTCAAGGGGCTCAAAGTTCAGATTACCATATGCGACACTAAAAATGTAAGTCCTCTATTGCAATCTGAATATTGACCCCCATAAAACACCACTAAGCCGTCATCAATCGGAACCAAAATTTATATTTGTTATCCTTGGGTATAGAAGTATTAATTTTGGGTATAATATAATAAAAAAAATATTTTGATTTTTTCACCCTTCATAGAGTTTTCTGAATTTTGAGCTCAATGCGCCACGCCTTAAGGTCCCCACAAACAGACGCTATACGATACAGTCCACATATGCAAATCGTATCGCGTTCTACACGATTTTGCTGTGTGGGCTGTATCGTATCGCTCCTGCTTGTGGGGACCCTTAATCGCCACCAATCGGTACCAAAATTTATCTGTGATATCTTTGACCATGTTACTACAGATTGAGGGGGTGATACATTAAAATATCGTTAATTTGTATTTTAAACGCACTCTAATGTACATATATGTTCGTATACACAATAAACATTGTGGCGAATGTTCGAAAATTAAGTACCTTCGTTATCGAATGTAAGTATTGAACTCGAGGAAAGAATTTAGAACGAAGCTTAGATTTATAGCATGTGTTATGATAGAAAAAAAGAAAAAACAAAACGAAGCATTTTAAGGCAACCTCTCTTTCTCTTTCTCTCTCTCTCTCTTTCTATCTTATTGAAATGTCCCTTCGCATTCCGATTGCGAGTTTCGAATCCATAATAAAGAAACGTAGGTGCCGACTTGTTGTATTTAGAATTAACTAGTTAACGAAAAAATAGTTTCGTTTGAAAAAAAGTTACGTTTTCCAGTAGTTTTCGATTTGTTAACCAGGGGCCAAATCGTGGCAATCGTGAACGAGCGAGCATTCGAAACGAATAAAATTTAGAAACATATCGACTGGCTGAATTGTCCCATTCGAAACAGTTCGTATCGAAATTTAATTATCCAAACTTCCCAGCAGTATTTGAGGTAAGGAGGTGCATATTCAATAGAATATTCATTATGAAAAATAGCCTGAAAGTAAGTTCAAAATTCATTGCTGAAAAAATAACTGAACACGCAGTGAAGACATCAGGTGCACTGAAATACATGCTATGGAAGTTCTCCCTGCGTATTCAGGCCTTTTTTCCTACAGAAACTCTCCCTTCTCGTTCGGCAGTTTTTAGGTAGTTGATTTTCGACGCCACCTCTATATAAAAACGAAAGGGAAAGTTCAGATATTAGAACTATATCTCTACTGAATATTCAGTAGGAAATATGTGCTGTTTTCCAGCTGATAAATACTGCTGGGTTATATTCCACAAATCAAAAACAAAACAAATGTACATACATATCTACATATGTCAAATTGAAGGAAAATTATTTTAAAAAAAGTAAATTTTGGTACACATTTTTACTTTTAACGAAGAGTTTTATTAATATACATACTTCTTTTGCATATGAGTTCTTCGGAGGCAGAAGATGAACACAATTGTGCCATCGTAAGGAGATATATGTACATATTCGTGATAGGAGCATCATATGGAATTAGTTTCGATTATTGCCGCCGGGGCATTGCTGCTTTGGGGCAATCTATGTATTTCCGAATCGTTTAACAGAAATCATTCCATCAACAGCAACATCCATCCCATAAACCTGCATGATTTGCCCATTTGACGCCGTTAAAGGTCTTTCCTCATTAGGGCCCCGCAAGTTCTCTTCTTCGACTCCTTGTTAAATGGCAACTTCTTGACATTGGGTTTTTGGTCAGCAAGGACCTAAAAGGTGTGAAGAAAGTGCATAATAAAATTTATACATAGGTACCTTAAGCCATGCTTTAGCATCTTTTATAGGGGGATATTTACCATTAAGCTTCGCCATTCGGTATCATATTTGTGGCCCAGTTTATGTGTTCAATCATGTATTTGGCCATTATGCCTTTTGGAGGCATATTAATTTTATTCCTATAATTATTCATATCAGGGTTGAGCAAAGTGCACTAAATTTTGATTGCATTCAGCCTTGCACTACCCAATCAATGATGAGTGGTAGTCAAAAATTGATTTGCACTAACATTCATCATTTAATAGCAGTGAAAACCTATGGTGCTCCGGCCAAGAAAGTACAGTAGAATCGCACAAAAGTTAACTCGCGAGAAAGTTAAACCTTCGGGTAAGTTAACCAAATTTGAGCGTCCACGTACGACTCTAAAAAGTTAACTCTTGGTTAACTTTACTGAGCTTATCGAATTTTTTTCCAATCCAACCGTTTATTTCTCAGCAAAAACAAGCTCATTCCCCTTGTTTCTATGTATTCCCGGAATTTGCGTACATTCCCCGAATTTCTTTGTAAAAAATTATTGTCGGTGTCGCGAGGTACAAATGTAGTTAGTCGTTTGAACTATTGAGTGGTGTAAACCTAGTTTGTGCGTTAAAAATGGCAACAAAGCGGAACAAATTATCGCAAATTAGATTGAATTTTCATCAAAAAGCTGATATTTTAAGAAAACTTGATTAAGGTATTAGCGGAAACCGCTTGGCATTAGATTATAGTGTATCTAAAGTGGCCATCTCAAAAATAAAGAAAAAACGATATGAAATTTTGAAGTCAGTGGCACGCACACAGGAATTGGCAACCAAGAAAACTTTGCACAAGAAAACTTTGAACCAAAGGCAACGCAATTGTGCAATTAGTGGTCCAATTTTAAAAACAAGAGCTAAGCTTGAATTTGCCAAAATGTACCCTGGAAAAAATTTTTATGCAAGTGATGGATGGCTAGCAAATTTTATGTACGTAAATTAAATCTAAGTTTCTGCTTTGTAATAATTAAAACTGAGATATTCAAATAAATTTGATATGTTATATCCCAAAAATTATGTTTATTACCGTATTCTATCAGATTTAAAAACCACCTGGAAAAGTTAATATTTCGGAAAAGTTAAATGCCCTTGGGACCATTTGGTTAACTTTTGTGCGACTCTACTGTATTTCTATCGAAACTACACCTTTTCCAATTGTACTTTCGAAAGCATCAATTTGATTTTAGAAAGCATCAATTTGATTTTAGAAAGCATCAACTGTACTTTAGAATAGTCAAATGTACTTTAAAATGCGTCAAATGTACTTTAGAAAGCGTCAAATGTATTTTGGAAAACGTCAAATGTACTTTAGAATAGTCAAATGCACTTTAGAAAGCGTCAAATGTACTTTCGAAAGCTTCAAATATACTTTCGAAGTATCAAATTTACCTTGTTAAGTATTTCTACTGTAAAATATGTATGTATGCACTTGATGATATGCCAGTTGGACAATCAAATTATTAATTTCGTTTAATTTTGCCCATTTGACGCTTTCGAAAGTACATTTGACGCTTTCTAAAGTACATTTGACGCTTTCCAAAGTATATTTGACGCTTTCTAAAGTACATTTGACGATTTCCAAAGTACATTTGTCTATTCTAAAGTACATTTGATGCTTTCTAAAATCAAAATGATGACCTCTAAAGTACATTTGATTATTCTAAAGTACATTTGACGCTTTCTAAAGAACATTTGACTATTCTAAAGTAAATTTGATGCTTTCTAAAAACAAAATGATGTTTTCTAAAATCAAATTGATGCTTTCGAAAGTACTGCTGGAAAAGGTGTAGCTCAACGCAAAGGAAAGGGGAGAGCTCCACTGCGTTGGGAAAATCAGGTGGACAGCGATGCTGACTCCTATGTATTCCATAATGCCGCCATGCTGCACGAGACAGAAGCAATTGGCGTACTTTGTTGGACTTGGCCAGAATAGAAGAAGAAGAATAAGATGAAACATTTGGTGGTAGTTAAGGTATTAGGCTTAGAAAAGTGAACGGAAACCAGCACGGCCTCTGTCCTATGTTATAACTACATGTATAAGTATTTCTTTACCTTCTTCGTATTTAAAAGAAATTTATTAACAACTTTAACAACTATTGATATACACAGGACATATTATAATGCCGTGTTGTTCACTTTTCTAAGCCTAATTCCATGTGTACAATATCCCATAAACTTCCTTGCCGTTAATAAATAGATTGGCCACTAAATACCTTAACTACGACCATAGGTTTCCCCTGCTATTAAACGATTAGTGGTAGTGCAAATCATATTTGCATTCTCACTGATTTATTTATTCGTTTGATAATTTCTATTCGAATGAAATTTCGGTCTGTTCGAATGATGAAATACTCGTGAACGAATGAGAGAATATCAAATTTCGATAGAGTCCACTCGTTAACGAATGTGGTGATACCAAATTTAAAAATTTCGAAATTTTTTTCTCGTTCACGACTACGACGATTTGGCCCCAGGCTCAATGCCTATTGGGTATGTATGTATGTACATGTGTATCTGCTTGTGTAATTGGAAAAGAAAGAATTAAAAACAAAAAAAGCCAATAGCTATAAAAAATACACATTAAAAAACATTTATATTTTTACCTTTTTCATGACTATATTACCTATTGCCTGTTGCTATGAAGCGTCACATTTTTATACTCAGCTGTACTAGTACACAGAGTATTATAGTTTTGATTTCCTAACGGTGGATTGTAACAGAATGAATGCTTCTTTTTTCGTTTTTTTTTATTTTTTGTCTTTTTTGTTTTTTTTTTGCTTTTTTTGTTTTTTATGTTTTTTCGGCTTAATTTTTTATGCTTTCCGTTTGTTTTACATTCCATGTGCACATTTTGTGTGTCTGTTTGCCAACATAACGGTAAACATGTAAACTAAGTAAGTAAGTATTTATTAAGTTGCACAACGCTGGCCTAAGCAAATTGTCTGCAACACCAAATATTGCCGCTGTTGCTGCGTTTGCCGCTTTCGCCACTTGAATAGTCCGTCGCACATTGGGGTATTTAATCAATCTGGGCGGCCAAAACTCTTTTTTGGCTTAATAAAATGAAAAATTGTTAATTATGTTACCCATGGTGATTTCAATTCAATTTAACATAAAAAAATGTGGCTTTACATTTTTAAAAAGTGATGTAGTGAGACCAAACCGACCTCAGATTTGGATTCAGAACGTCGAAATACATGTTAGTAGGTTAGGTCGATGAAATGTGCCATTTGGGGCTTTTTTTTAGCTTTTCGCAATTTTCTCGAAGTTTTGGGGGTATATTGGACAAGCGGACTTTGGATTCGGAGCATGTCGATGTATATGTTGCTAGATGGGTGTTCTCGAATCCACATACAACTAATTTTTTTGTGTGTGGTGGGGTCATTTTTCCCAACGTGAAAAATCGCCTGTTTTTCTTAAAACCGGAAAAAACCGGAGCCGATATTTCTTGAACTCAAAATAACAGGGAACAGACTATCTAGAAAAAAAGAGTCAGTGCTGGACAATGCCGGGCACCTAAACGAAAACCCTTTTGAAAACAAAAAATTGGGAAATTTTTTTTAATACATCGTTTTTAAAAAATGTAATTAAGAAGACGCTAACAACTAACTAAATCTCAATAAACATGAATTTTGTACTCGATTACCTGTATTATAAGAACCCATAACAGTATTCTAAAAGCCTTCACTTAAAACCGTAAAAATATTAATTCGAAATGTTGAAACTTTAAGAACGTTATAAAATGCCGCGAGAAATACACGAATGACCAAACTTTCATTGACTGTAAAACCTTTGGGTTTGAGTTTTGAGAATAAACTTTTATTGAAAATGATGCGTTAGGGTCCTGGCCTACTAAAAAATTTTATTTTTTGGAAATCGGGCCAGTTTTAGGAAATGAGGTTTTCGCCGCCCAGATTGATAAAATACCCCTATGTGCGCCGGCGCGTGCACTTGATCTATTTCAATCGCTTGTTTGACATTGATGGCTCTTTGTGGATGTGATAAATATGTATGGGGTAGGTACATATTTTTAACTTGGGGCTAAATGTACGAATTCTCTTTAAAAAGGGCGTGCGAATTTGTATTTAGAATAAGAATATTCTGCTGCTATTCAACAGTCTACTTCTGATTCTCCGCGAATGAATTTGATTAGCCTTTGAGTATTGTTGTTGTATTATAACACAGCTGACTCTCTGCACCAAGAAAAAAACATTAATATACCACAGCTTGTACCGCAGCACAACAGTTTGAGGGCCTTATCATTTTATTGCTACCGCCTCCAATCAATATTATAACGCTGCATCTATTTGAAAGCACTTAAAAGGCCCCCGAAAGCGCAATCATATTAAATGTTTCTTTGGAAAAATAAAATTCCCATGCTATAATAACAAAAGTCTGTAGACAAATGTATGTTTGAATAATGTGAACGAACACATTTTTGATTTGCGTGACTAAAATTAATTGCCTCGAAAAATTTCATGGCTTAAAATAAAATTGTAGATACATTAAAAAATATGAAATTGCTTTTTGAGCTTATTTATAAGCAATTCAAATTTTATAGCTAATATAACAAGTAAGGAAGCCTAAGTTCGAGTGGAATCGAACATTAGATACTCAGCTGTATGCTTTCATTGTTTGTTTGCTTTTGATGGAAACACGGTGCACTTAATATAAAGCGAGTGCTGCATAAAGTGGGCGTAGTCACGCCCATTTTCTAAATTTTTATCAGTTATCCAACTAAGCATATCAATATTATACTTTGTGCAAAATTTCATTCCTTTATGACTTCTAGTTACAAAGATGTCACGTTACAAATTCCAAAAGGGTGTTCCAGAAATATCTTTGTTAAAAAGTAGGCGTGGTCATAAACCGATTTCAATAAATTTTTGCGTGGCTATTAACACAAGTTATAAAAGTGTATAAACCAAGTTTCGTCATAATATCTCAATTATTTGTGTGAATTATTATTTCAATGAATTATCTTTATATTTGACAAAGATATCGCTTAAAATGTTTTCATTAGGCCCCTTTATAGTTCTCATATATAAAAGTGGGCGTGGTCGTCAACCGATTTCGCTAAAATTTTGAGCGTGTATTACCACAAGTAATGAAAGTGCACACACCAAGTTTCGTCATTATATTTAAATTATTTGTCGAGTTATGGGCTCAGAAATCTCGTATATTCCTGTTTATAAAAAGAGGCGGTGCCACGCTCATTTTCCAAAATTTTTGTGTTTTTCGTTTTATGTCCGCAGTAGTCCACTGCTATAAAATTTCAATGATATATCTTTATATTTGACAGAGATATTGCTTAAAATGTTTTTATTAGGTCACTTTATAAGACCCATGTATAAAAGTGGGCGTGGCCCTCAACCGATTTCGGAAATTTTTCGTCCAAATATTTGACTAAGTAAGTATATCACGCGTACCAAATTTCATCGATATATCTTCAACGGTTTCTGATTTATGACTCATAAAACTTTCAATGTTTGCCCCTTAATAAGTGGGCGTGGCACCGCCCATTTTCCAAAGTTTTTGTATTTTTCGTTTTACGTCCGCAGTTGGACTCACGCGACAAAATTTCAATGATAGATATTTATATTTGACAGAGATATCGCTTAAAATGTTTTTATTAGGTCGCTTTGTAATATACATATATAAAAGTGGGCGTGGCCGTCAACCGATTTTAACTATTTTCCGTCCAAACGTATGCCTAAGTAAGTAAATCACGCGTACCAAATTTTGTCGATATATCTTCAATGGTTTCTGAGTTATGACATATAAAACTCTCAAGGTTTGACCCTTAATAAGTGGGCGTGGCACCGCCCATTTTCCAAAATTTCATCAAATTTCTTCCTAGGGGCCTGAGCTCAACACGTGGGTAAAATTTCATCGCTCCAACTATATTAGTGACTGAGATACCAATTTTCCGATTATTTCTATATAGGAAAAGTGGGCGTGGTCATGGTCCGATTTCGCCCATTTTCAATACCAACCGTCCCAGTCTCGATACCAACTTGCATTTCAAATTTCATCAAAATATCTCAATTTTTGCGCGAGTTAGAGTGTTTACAGACGGACGGACAGACGGACGGACGGACGGACGGACGGACGGACAGACGGACGGACGGACGGACATGGCTAAATCGATTTCTCTTTTCACCCTGATCATTTTGATATATATAAGTCTATATCTATCTCGATTATTTCACTCTGTTACAATCCACCGTTATGTGATTAAAACTATAATACTCTGTGTACTAGTACAGCTGAGTATAAAAACAAACATTCACAAGTAGTACAAAAGTTCAAATGTACATACCGATGCACATTAATGTATACAATTCAACTCAATTTATACGTAGTCCCAAGCGTGTTAAGCGCACGAAACACCTTGCAATTAAAGAACTCAATCGTTGTTGCTATTTTTGTAGCCATTAGAAAGAGTTTACATTACAAAGTGCCAAAGCGACCAGCTGGTCGAGCAGCTGTAGGGGAAGGTGGCAGATGGCAAATAGCAAATGGTCAGCAGTTCGCAGGTGGTCGGTCTTTTGGCGTGCTGTTTGGCGGTTCGTCAACATGTAAAGTGCGTGCCATTGCGGTTTATGCGGCTCCGGCTGCGGTTGCGGCTAATTATGCAGGCTTGCGACCACTTGCAAACACTTCAACTATTTGTTTATGAATTGTATATGTATGTATGTATGTATGTACATTTTAAATTTAAGAAGCATACGCATATTAATGTTTGTTAACGAATATTTGCGAATGCAATTATTAAAATTGGTTTTAAATTATTTAAATATTCTTTTGTGTGTGTGTGTGTGTTTCTTTTTTTAATATTTTCTGCATAAATGAAGATGAATGAATATAATTAATTGGATGTTAATTTATTTAAATATTTGAAATATAATACTGTTGAAGTTTTTTGCAGTGTCATATATACATACATACATAGATGTTAATTCAAGCTCATTAGACCGTGTTGGCAGAAGGCAATCTTTTATTGTTCAGTTCATTAGGCAACAGACGCAATTGAGATGCGCATAAACCCTGTAGGAAAAGCTTCTAGCTCTAGTGCGCATTTTTTCTGTATTAAGTAACAAGTTAACAAATATAAGCTATGAAATATCGTTTCAAGTTGCACATTCCTCTTCTTCTCCTAGAAATCGCAAAGTGAACGGTGCCATTTCGTATATGTATAGAAATACATACATACATATGCATATATGTATGTAATACATATAATCTATGTATATCAAATAATTCATTAACACTTTGAGAATTACAGAAAACCGACTTGCATTTAATTAAAAAAATTTCCCAAAAAGGGGAAAATTTTCAAAAATGAACTGAATTTGTTTGCCTAAACATCCAAACGTGTCACAGAAGTGAAATGAAAAAAAAAAAAAAAAAATTGCCTCAAATAAAAATTACCCAAAAAGGGATTTTTTTAAAATTAGACAAAATCGTTAAACTCTCAAACTTCCTAACTCAAAATTATCAATTTCACACAATTGTATTAATTTGCAAAATTTCCCAAAAAGGGAAATTTAAAATAAAATATAATAAAGTGGTTTGCGTTTAACATCAGTGAGTCATAATGATTATATTTAAGGCAATTTAACTAATTACCTAAATTTCCCACAAAGGGAAATTGCTATAAAATTTAATTATTTTTATGTTTAAACTATGTATATCCGAACTTTGCATTTTAAAGTACCAAACGGTCATTTCAAAATTCATACAAATTAAAAGATGTGTTGATTATTTCTGAACTGGCAAGGCTCTAACTACAATGGAAAAACCTCTGTTTAACGCTAACCGGAGGATAAAGGTCCATATGTTAAATGTATGATTTGATGAAGTCGATAATGATGTTTACCCGGGTTAGCGTTAATCAGAGGTTGAGTAAACGGCCCTTAGTGCCTTTTTGCTCGTTTGCATTAGTTCTGAACCAGAAGTTTCTTTCAATAATTACAAATTTCTCTACAGGTTATAAATGCGTATACAGCAAACTATTACGCAGTGCATTACTAATTCAAGTGTGGCCATTTGATCTTCTTTATTTTGTATTTGCTAAGTAAAATTAATGCTAAAAGTGGCAGAAATGCTACCTGCAATCGAAGTGATTAAAATTCACCACTTGAAGGCATCTCTTTTATTTCAAATACGAAGGAAAATATACAAATATGTAAATAAAAAAGATAATGCGATGTTGAATTGCTTTTATGTATGTATGTAAATAAGTACGTACATATGTATGTACATATGTAAATATTTACAATGTGGTACCTACATACTTATTCGTATTGCATATTACAATTCACGAGTGTACTCGTAGTAGGTATACAAATTTAGTGACGCCAACAACAAAGCAAAGCAAATTCTTCTGTCTGTTTTTCTACTGCTGCATCATTACTCATACATTTTATCACCTCAGACAATAGTTAGCTAAAACTTAAATAAAAACAGTGCTTCAAACGAATATTCGGGAAAACTTTTCAGGAACAAATACAAAAACAGAAATCCCGATAACAGAAATCCCGATAACAGAAATCTCAGAACCGAAATCTAAAAGACAGAAATTCAAAAACCGATAACAGATATCCAAACGAATGTTCCAGTTTTAACGGGAGGTACCTCAGCTCCACTTTCCATTGTGATTAAAAATAAGCCTCTCCCCGGGGAAAAAAACAAGTAATTGTGCAAAGTTTTGTGATATTCCCTGCAGCGGTACTCAAGTTTTAAGAGACTGAACGAAGTAAGCAATATCGTGGATCCCGGCTTTCAGACTTTTGATAGATAACAAGGTGTGCATATATAATTGTAAACCAGAAGTAAGTTAGCCACCGTAAAGTAAAACATTTCAGTCTGCCTACAAAAAAGCCAAATAGTTCAAAACAATCTAGAGGAAAACACAGCATAAAATGCATTTTCAACTCTACATTGAAACTTAAAGCTTTCTCTACAGCCGTTCCAAATTTCCAAAAGTCGACAGGTCACATAATGTTGAAGTAATTCAGAATTTAACACGGCAGAGTTTTACTTGGCTATTCTGGCGACTGTCTTTCGAAAGACAATTATATTTCGAAAGAAAAAAAAAAAAACTCTTTGGAAAGACAGTTGTCAGAATAACCTTAACTTACATTTTATCAATCGGTTAACTACTAAAAATTATATTTAATATGAGCTTAGCAGACACACTCAATTACCCTTTTCATCAACTAAACTCATACGCAATTAACAGTAGCATTTAATTGGCGTTAATTACACTGGATCACAAAATGAAATTTTTTGTCTGTACTTTGGACGTGACTATCCTATCTATATGTAAAATCGGTCTCTGATTCCGAAAATCGGGTTCATTTTTAATTCTATGGGAAGGTTTTTGAGATATCGGCAATTTACCGTTATTTGGCCAATGGGTCCACTTAATCCAGTATATCTCTTTAACACAGTAAGCTATCTTCCTTAGGGTCACACCAAACGAAAGAAAATTAAATTTCCTTTTTACGTTTCCTATAACATTTTTCTCTAACTCGTACAGTTTCTGAAATATTGACGATTAAATTTGAATTTTTTCGATTTTTTACGATTTTTTGAAGAAAAAATTGACTTTGTCAGACAATATCTTTAAAACCAATGTCTTCACCTTCGGTTTTACTCTTTTACGTGAAGCTCCATTCTATTGGGAAAAAGATAAGCTATCAACGAAGAAAATCCATGGTAAAATGGAAAAGTTATAGGCGATCAAGTAAATACAGCCAAGTCGCGCAGTGCCTCTGCACGGGTATATTCTATGCATGTTATACCCGTAAACGCGCTTGTATCTACTGCGCTGCCAATGTGCTGCTACTGCAGATGTGTAGGTATTGGTACAATATGCATAGAATGTACCCGTGCAGAGGCATTGCGCGACTTGGTTGTATTTACTTGATCGCCTATAACTTTTCCAGTTTACCATGGATTTTCTTCGTTGATAGCTTATTTTTTTGGAAATGGAATGGAGCTTCACGCAAAGGAGTAAAACCGAAGGTGAAATCATTGGTTTTAAAGATATTGCCTGACAAAGTAAATTTTTTCTTCAAAAAATCGTAAAAAATCGAAAAAATCAAATTTAATCGTCAATATTTCAGAAACTATAAGAACTAGAGAAAAATGTTATAGGAGCCGTGAAAAGGAAATTTAATTTTCTTTCGTTTGGTGTGACCCTAAGGAAGATAACTCACTGTGTTAAAGAGATATACAGGATTAAGTGGACTCATTGGCCAAATAACGGTAAATTGCCGATATTTCAAAAACCTTCCCATAGAATTAAAAATGAACCCGATTTTCGGAATCAGCGACCGATTTTACATATAGAAAGGATGGTCGCGTTCAGAGTATTTTTTGGCTGTAGAGCAGTGTTATTAATCGATGAATTACTAATAAATGCATAAATTATTAAATCATACAAATGAAGCCGACAGAGTAACTAAATATTTTATTATAATTTTGCGCTTTTTTCACAGATAATTAGAAACAAGTAAGAACGAATCTCTCTTCGGGCGTATCGAAGATTTTATACCTTGCATGAATGAAAAAATTAAACGTTACTTAGTCATACAAAGTCACATACGTTCAATTCTGTGGGTTATACTTGTAAATGCAAAGATTTATTAGAATAAAAAAATAGTGTTATGATCTTATCTATTCAAATGGGGAAGTTATGTATGCCAAAAATTGTCTGTATCTGAACAATCAGTTGTATGTCAGCTACATGTTATAGCAGTTCGATTTGATCGATTCCGACACATGATCTGCTTATCATAAAAATACACATCCACATACCGAATTTCAAGCAGATATTTCAAAAACTGAGGAACTACCTAATTTGCCGTCACACAGACGGACAGAGAGACGGACAGGGCTTAAACGAACCAGCTCATCATTCTGATCTTATCGGTATTTATTTTGATGGGTCTGGCATGCTGCGTTCTGGTACTTTCAATAATCTTTTTTTCGTACAAAGCTATAATACCATTTCATGTTCATGAAAGATATAAAAAAGAGGTTTCGCTTTTTTATGACCTGGGAAATAAAAACCATTTCAAATAAATACACTTGCATATCTTTATGAATATGTAAATGTAAGATGTGAGCAAAAAACGCTATAAAATACGATATAAAGTATGTACATATGTACATATGGATATAGTTAGAAACCACTGACATATGTATATAGATGAAATAATGGACTTATTTTTAAATGAATTACCAATACACAGTTGCTTATTTAGTCATGCTGAAGTCACCACTGCTTTTTATACTCAGCTGTACTAGTACACAGAGTATAATAGTTTTGATTTCATAACGGTGGATTGTAACATAAAGAAATAATCGAGATAGATATAGACTTATATATATCAAAATGATCAGGGTGAAAAGAGAAATCGATTGAGCCATGTCCGTCCGTCCGTCCGTCCGTCCGTACGCACGATAACTCGCGTAAAAATTGAGATATTTTGATGAAATTTGAAATGCAAGTTGGTATCGAGACTGGGACGGTTGGTATTGAAAATGGGCGAAATCGGACCATGTCCACGCCCACTTTTCCTATATAGAAAAAATCGGAAATTTGGTATCTCTGTCACTAATATAGATGGAGCGATGAAATTTTACCCACGTGTTGAGCTCAGGCCCCTATGAAGAAATTTGATGAAATTTTGGAAAATGGGCGGTGCCACGCCCACTTATTAAGGGTCAAACATTGAAAGTTGTATATGTCATAACTCAGAAACCATTGAAGATATATCGATGAAATTTGGTATGCGTGATTTACTTACCTAGGCAAACATTTGGACGGAAAATAGTAAAAATCGGTTGACGGC
Organism: Urophora cardui; assembly: GCA_960531455.1. Taxonomy (NCBI): domain Eukaryota; kingdom Metazoa; phylum Arthropoda; class Insecta; order Diptera; family Tephritidae; genus Urophora; species Urophora cardui. The sequence goes on along the minus strand of OY482672.1, from coordinate 29,624,123 downwards.
CACGCCCACTTTTATATATTTGTATTATAAAGTGACCTAATAAAAACATTTTAAGTCATATCTCTGTCAAATATAAAGATCTATCATTGAAATTTTGTCGCATGAGTCCAACTATGGACGTAAAACAAAAAACACAAAAATTTTCGAAAATGGGCGGTGCCACGCCCACTTATTAAGGGGCAAACATTGAAAGTTTTATGAGTCATAACTCAGAAACCGTTGAAGGTATATCGATGAAATTTGGTATGCGTGATATACTTACTTAGGCAAATGTTTGGAATAAAAATTGCCAAAATCGGTAGACGACCACGCCCACTTTTATATATGGGTATTATGAAGTGACCCAATAAAAATATTTTAAGCAATATCTCTGTCAAATATAAAGATATATCATTGAAATTTTATGGCAGGAGACCACCTGCGGCCATAAAACTAAAAACACAAAAATTTTGGAAAATGGGCGTGGCAACGCCTCTTTTTAGAAGCAGGGATATACGAGATTTCTGAGCCCATAACTCGATAAATAATTGATATATAATGATGAAACTTGGTGTATACACTTTCATTACTTGTGGTAATACATGTTCAAAATTTTACCGAAATCGGTTGACGGCCACGCCCACTTTTATATATGGGAACTATTAAGGGGCCTAATAAGAACATTTTAAGCGATATCTTTGTCAAATATAAAGATAATTCATTGAAATTTTGTGGCATGAGTTCCACAATAGACCGGAAACAAAAAATATAAAAATTTTGGAAAATGGGCGTGGCACCGCCACTTTTTAGATAAAGGGATATACGAGATTTCTTAGCCTATAACTCGACAAATAATTGAGATATTATGACGATACTTGGTTTATACATTTTTATAACTTGTGTTAATAGACACGCAAAAATTTATTCAAATCGGTTTATGACCACGCCTACTTTTTAACAGAGATATTTCTGGAACACCCTTTAGGAATTTGCGCAACGTGACATCGTTGTAACTAGAAGTCATAAAGGAATGAAATGTTGCACAAAGAATAATATTCATATGCTTAGTTGGATGACTGATAAAACTGTTGAAAATGGGCGTGGCTACGCCCACTTTATGCAGCACTCGCTTTATATAAAATACGCCGTGTTTCCACCAAACTCAAACAAACAATGAAAGCATACAGCTGAGTATCTAATGTTCGATTCCACTCGAACTTAGGCTTCCTTACTTGTTTGATTTAAATTTCGTTCGTGAGTTTCTCTAAGAAATATAATTAAAGCAGTATAGTTTTTGTTGTTATTTGAGGAGTAAGTCTGCTTTAATCAAAAAATTAAAATCTCCAAAATCATTTCAATGTACATAGGTACCTAATTCAATTGCAATGTAAAAGCCCTCCATCAAAAGACTGTTTATCTGAGACTGTTTATCTGAGCGCAATCGAAATTGGCACAAAATATATTATTAAGGCGCGTAAATGTACAAATATTTAGACACACATTTGTACGTACATATGTATATTTGTATATATGTATGTATGTGTTCACGCTATTCCGATTTTCCCAGACAAATAGCTCATTAACTTAAGTATGATAAGCGCCTTCTTCTGTATACTGTATGTATATTTAAATATTTGCATATATACATATGTATATACATACATACATACATACATACATATGTACATTGTAATCAAGCAAGAGCAAAGTACATTCAGCAACTCAATAGCTTAGGAATTTCGGTTTTCCCCAAGCGTATAATTAATTTGCGATTCAGTGGACGCAGTACTGGAGCAAAGTTGTGAAAAAAAAGTGTGTGCATATGTAAGTAAATTTGTAATATAATGTACATATCGACGGCTGAGAATAAGATCGCCCTATTTCAAAAATTGTTTCAAAAACGCCCTATTCCAAAAATTGTTTGAATAACGTCCTATTTCAGATTTTGCTTCAAAAACGCCCTATTTCAGAGATAATTCCATATATATTTCTTTGAAATAGGGCGTTTTTGAATAATTGTTTGAAATAGGACGTTATTGAAACAAATTCTGAAATAGGGCGATTTTGAAGCAAAATCTGAAATAGGACGTTATTCAAACAATTTTTGGAATAGGGCGTTTTTGAAACAATTTTTGAAATAGGGCGATCTTATTCTCAGCCGTCGATATGTAGATATGTAAGTCTGTATAGGCAATAGTAGCTGAATCAATAAAAAATAGAACAAGTGTAGCGATTCAGTATAGTATACATGCTCATACATATATGTATGTAGATATAGAGTACCTACGAATATAGTATACTAGCAAATACCCGTCCCACTTCGCTGCGACAAATCACACTATGCCACTCCCTTCCCTTTCGGTCTCCCCACCAGTCAGCATTTCCCGTTCCCCCTATCTCTTCCTCCTCTTATACTACTCTCTCTCTCTCTCTCTCCCCGTCTCCCGTTCCTTATAAAAAAATTTCCATGGCATCCGGATATCGGTGTACATCATGATTACTAATATATTTTGGATAACCGACTGGAAAATTGGAATGGAATGAACCTTCTATTGAAGCTCTGATTGATACCTTTAATTTGATACCAACAATGCCCAAAAATATTTCGGGGGCTATTTAGGCCCATGTTTCGGCCTCAATCCCGAGAACCGATTGAGGTATCCGTATAGTGTAAAATATATATGGACACCCCGATCAGTACCTTTAATTTGATACCAATATTGCGAAAAAATATTTGGGGCTATCCGGGTCCACGTTTTGGTCTCTATCTGGAGAACCGACTGGAAAATTGGAATGGAATAAACTCCTTATTGAGGCTCTGATTGATACCTTTAATTTGATACCAACAATGCCCAAAATTATTTCGAGGGCTATTTAGGCCCATGTTTCGGCCTCAGTCTCGAGAACCGATTGAGGTATCCGTATAGTGTAAAATATATGTGGATACCCTGATCAGTACCTTTAATTTGATACCAATATTACGAAAAATTATTTGGGGCCATCCGGGTCCACGTTTTGGTCTCTATCTGGAGAACCTACTGGAAAATTGGAATGGAATGAACTCCCTATTGATTGATACCTTTAATTTGATACCAATATTGCGAAAAAATATTTGGGGCCATCCGGGTCCACGTTTTGGTCTCTATTTGGAGCACCAACTGGAAAATTGGAATGGAATTAATTATCTATTGAAGCTCTGATTGATACCTTTAATTTGATACCAATAATGGTCAAAAATATTTCGGGGGCTATTTAGGTCCATGTTTCGGCCTCAATCCCGGGAACCGATTGAGATATCCGTAGAGTGTAAAATATATATGGATACCCTGATCAGCACCTTTAATTTGATACCAATATTACGAAAAAATATTTTGGGCCATCCGGGTCCACGTTTTGGTCTCTATCTGGAGAACCGACTGGAAAATTGGAACGGAATGAACTCTCTATTGAAGCTCTGATTGATATCTTTAATTTGATACCAATAATGCAGAAAAATATTTCGGAGGAATCTGGGTCCATATTTTGGCCTATATCTCGGGAAGGGGTTGAGATACCAGAATTAGATGTGGTCATAATTTCAATCTAATACCAGGTGATCATTGTGTGAAAATTTGAATGTGATCGGCCCGGTAGTTACGGCGTCCATAGGGAACAAACAAACAAACAAACTTTCATCCTTATATATATAGATTTGTTATTGCTTTGTTTAGATGAAAATCTTTAAGCAAAATGAATACTCGTATAACTACTCACTCCAAAAAAAAATATATATATAGTAACGATCTACCAAGAAAACATTTGATTCATTAGATAAATATGTATTTTCGCAAAAAATTAAGAAGCAAAAAAGGCTTTGCGGCAATTGTAGTATATTGGGAGCTAATGAGGTACGGGGTGGTATCTGCCAAAACAGTGGGTTTGTTGAGTTGCTAACGGAAAAGGAGAGGGAAATTGAACGAAAATGGAATGGGAGAGGTAGGAAGGAGAGAGAGAGAGAGAGTAGGAAGGGGAAAGGGAGAAGGAGAAGAATAGAAGGACAGAGAAAAGACGGGAAGAGGAAAGGAGAGGTAAGGTGGAGCGATAGAGAAAGGGAAAAAGAAAGAGGAAATGTAAGAGACGGGGAATATAAGAAGAAAGGTAGAGAGAAAGGGAGTGGGAAATTAAAATGAAGAAGAAAGAAGAAAGGAGGGCTTCAAGAGGGCGAACTTTTTAATAGTTCCATTTTTTCACTAACTTTTTTTTAACAAGTTATACTGGCGGGAATAGAACTCAAACGAGTTTTAAGGCCGAGGCGTGCGTAGTTCTTGATTTTCCTACAGTTGACGCTTTAGAGATTTTAACTTACACAGATTTTAGGTACATGGGTCTATTACGTACATACATACATATATCGCTAGCTTAGAGTGCAAATTGTGTAAGTCCTTTTTTAAAACTTTGTAGGAGAGACGAAGAACAAAAAATTAAAAAATTTCGAAATGAAAAAAAAAAAAATCTGTTCATGTAAAATTTTGGACTTACACAATTTTCTTCGATTTTTGGACTTACACAATTTGCGTATCACTGAATAACAGCGAGTAGATATAAGACAAGAGTCACAGACTTGTTTGGCGCGGTGCGTATTTGATTTTTCTAGCATTGTACATAAAAATACACTTTTTCATAAAAATGGACTTAAACAGTTTGCACTGTAAGCTAGCGATATGTATATATTTAAATTGTGCTATTTTTGGGATTCGACAATTACCAATGAAATTAAGCGCAACTTCAAAGAATTCTACAATGTCACAAGAAAAAACGACACCCCAGTAATCACATAACATTACTCACTTACGTCATGCAAATTACTTATGTATATACTTATTTACATTTGTTCATTAGATGCGTTTTTTTGACCTAACATAACCCTCCGGCCACAGAATATGAAAATAGGATGTTGTAGGATAACTAAGCTGATTTGTATTTTTTTTTTAGAAAAAAAAAACTGAGTAGGCTACTCCAAAAACAGCGATTTTTTTTTTAATTCCATGATAGGTTTAGATTCATATATGAAAAAAACCACAGAATTAAAAATAAAAAAACAAGAGATATATATTCTCATGTAAAATTAACGGCTTAATGGAATGGTGTACTCAGTTTTTTAGTGCGAGCCATATGGAAGTGGAATTTTATTTTTTTTAGTCACGGATTTTCAAGTTTGGACCCGGGAATTTTCAAGATACCTTAAATTTCTTTTTAATCAAAATATACAGGAATCTGCGCAAATTAATGCAGTTTTCAGAAAAGTTTATTTGATCGAAATCGAGTTTTTTTTATCCAAGCTACTTTGGTTTAAATGAAACATGCCAAAATCCTTTTCATATTGAACAACATTTTTTTTTACATATATGTGAGGAGGTCCATAACAAAACGCAATAATTCCACTTTTCAAATTTTTTGGGTTTTTAACTAAATCCAATTCTACGCATTAAAACCTATGTAACCATTGCTATAAAACATACCAAAGGTCAATAATTTTACAGTTATTCAACACCAAAAATATTAGTTCAGACCAAAATGAAACATTTCCATATCTATCCAATTAAATTAATTTTATTTTTATGGTTGTTAGAAATATTCTTTGATTAAACTACCTTTGTGAATAACTACTTTGCATTTAATATTGTAAACACATTTGCTAATTCTTTTTATGCTAAATATTTTGAGAAAACTTTGGCGAACAGTGGTCCAAAATATCTGAGTTGTAGTATTATACCAAGATATATTTAGATCAGCAGGGAAATAGTGCCAATGGAACAGATGATATAACTTTATGCGATTGTTTGGAGGAGGACACTGTAATGAAAGTGTAATATAATGTGAATTTATTGTAATACATACTTGTATGTTAATATAGTGATTTAAATGCAATAAAAACCGTTGATATAAAACAGTTTTTAATTTTCCTATAGAATATGTATAAGCAATTAAAATAAAAAAAAAAAATATTTAAAGCAAAAAGCCAAAATTCCAAACCTAGTTTATATCAAAGCAACATTTCCATACATGTTCAGAACAAAATGAAATAAATACTATTGGACGGACCAAAACGCAACATTTCCATTTTTTTAATCTAAATAACTTAAAAACTAATTGCCAGACAAAAATTTTTTTTTTAATGATATTATATTGTTTTTGATAACTATTAAACTACAACAACAGTTTAAAAAAAATATATATCCTATTGACTTAAATTAGTTTTTTTCGTTTATCCAAAAAATTGTTTTGGTGGAATTATTGCGTTTTGTTATGGACCTCCTCATGTATGTAAATAATAAATTTTCGAATTTTGTACTTGCAACAGCTGTTAATTTTACATGAGAATATGTATCTTTTGTTTTTTTATTTTTAATTCTGTGGTTTTTTTCATATATGAATCTAAACCTATCATGGAATTTTTAAAAAAATCGCTGTTTTTTGAGTGGCCCACTCAGTTTTTTTTTCTAAAAAAAAATAAAAATCAGCTTAGTTATCCTACAACATCCTATTTTCATATTCTGTGGCCGGAGGGAAGATCTGAGAAACTTTGCCGAAAAAAAAAAACGCATCTAATGTAGATTTGTACTTACATACATTTCCTCAATTGATTCACAATGGTTGGCATTGTGCTTATGGCGTGCGAGCAAATAAGCTTTCAAATTTTCCCACATTTGTAGTAAACCACGTTTTTCGTGAGTTAAAAAAAGAAAGGTAAACTTAAATAAACCAATAAATAAATTTATTTCAACAATAAAACGTTTATTTACAGCTGCACAAACAAACATACATAAATAATGCTGTTTACTTTTTATTTTTTTGTTGTTGTTGTTATAAATTTGAAGACAGAAATATGTCACACACTTGATAATGATGATCACGCTGACGACGACGAGACCTTTTAAGGCACAAATAAACAAAATTAATGGAAATGTTGCATAATAAAAACAATAATAATTGCGAGTATTTACGAATCGCTGTACTCAATCTACATTTGGTTAATTTGCCGTCACGTTTATTTCTTTTTTTTTTTTGTTTTTTATTTTTTATTGTTGCATAATTATAGTTATTATGTGATTAAATGGCAAACATTTGAAGGTGTGCTTGCTATGCACAGCATTGCATACTCATTAAGATACGAGTAGTATAGTTTTGAAGAAAAAAAAAATTAAAGTCGTTTTTGTTTTTTTCTCATGATGTCATTTATGATGTTTATGTGCTTGAGTGTTGGGTGTACTTGTAGGTAAGTAACTCCTTAATTGGTTAGTTTCAAAGTTCTAAGAAAATGAATCTTTTTATTGCCAACGAATATCTACAGAGTTCACAGGCAATATGCAATCATTCTCAGCCTACTTTTTTCCTTTCTAATACAATGATCTGTTCTCATTCTGTCTGCCTGCCTGCCATCTTCTGTGTCTTACTCAGCAACATTTTTTGTTAACACACAATAATTTATCAATTTAACGCCTCGTATTTAGCTTGTTAAAGTAACTCACTCAATTGGGTAATAAATATTTATTATTTGAACGTGATGGACAGCAATTTATGCGTTTTTTCATGGTTGACTGACTGACTGGTGGCATGTGGCATCAGTGACTGACTGACTAATCGAAATCACTGATTGGCATGATGGCGTTAATATACACATATACATACACATACGTACATACAAATTGCAAGCACATGCTGGTTACATCGACCATTTCTTCTCATTATTCACCAAAAACAACAAAACAATAATTTACATACATAAATGCATATCTAAATGTTTACTTTCAAGTGTTATTGATGTTGTTGCACAGTGTGGCGATTCAAGTTTTTGGTTGTCAAAATATCATTTTCTAATCCCAATTTCGGTAATGTGTGTAGAAAAGTTTGTAATACGATTCCAGATTCGAAATCAGTCTTCTGCTATATTTTCTCTTCGTTATAAACTTGAAATATGGCCAATTTTGAAAAAGAAATGAAATGAGGGGGAGAGAGAGCGATGGATTGGTTGGCATTGGCGAGAAGAATTATTCCCAAAACTCAATCGCTTTTAAATATATCTAGAAGGAAAGCTTTCCAAGCTCTTCCCTTCAGAGGATACTAGCAAAAATCCGTCCTGCTTCGCTGCGACAAATCACACAGAAGATGTCGCATATTAGCCGAAACCGCTTTGTCTCCAAAGCAAACTTGACAAGAGATGACGGAAACTCGTCACAATACATCATATTCCTACCCTGTCGGAAAAGCAAGCAACCAAAAAGTAATAGCCTATGAATCTCCTTACCACGGCCCATCTCCCATTCCCTTTATCTCTTCCTACTACTATACTAATTTCTCTCTCCTTCTGTCCCATTCCCATCAACAACATTCCGTGGCTATCCGGTTGCACAAAATGGTCTATGTCATTTGAATTTGTTCAGGTATTTTGGAAACTGATTGAGATATCCGTATAGCTTAAACTTTGGGTTATTTATACAAAGATTTAGTGAAATTTTAGGGTGAATAATTTTCTTCGAAAATTATATTTTTTCGGACTTTATAAAAAAGGGGTCAAAACGACTTCTTCATGGAGTGTTTAGCGGGTTAAAATTTTCTACGAAATTAAAACTCGCGTAATTTTACTATATGTTACCTAAAAACATATCGACGCTTCCAAACAAAACTGTACTAAGTCTGAAAACTGTGTTTTGCAGAAGGAGCTCTCAAAGTTTAAACTCGATATGAAACTTCGGTTGTATGCTAAGTATATTTTCACTTGTAACTTCTGTTTGGACTGAACGATCAACACCGAAACTCGACAATATCAAAGTCAGGGTACGCTTTATATAAAACCGTAAGAAAAAATAAAAATTTGCTTCGTTGTTTTTTCATGGCAAGCTCTCAAAGTTTTTATTCTGTAAAAATCTCGAGTTGTATTATATGTACACTTTTGCTTATAACTTTTGATTGGATTGTCCGATTGATACCAAAATTAGACAGCATCTAAATTAAGGCACGCTCTACTTGAAAACGCCAAAAACGGAAAAATGTACTAAGTCGACTTAGTACAGTATTGTTTGGAAGCGTCGATATGTATATATGTATTTTAGCTCGTTTTCCTTTATTTAAAAACCACTCCGACAAAATTCTGCAAATTTAAAATGGCAATAAAAAACAATTGACCTTGGGGAGCAAATCGATTTGGGGGTTTTAAGTACTATGTGAATAGTGGTCTTTCGTTGTCTGTGGGAATTTTTCCGCCTCCAGACAAAACCTCTCAGTTTGAGCCACAGTGTTATTTTCCCCGTTTTATATAAAAAGTAATTAAAAAAATCATCCAGCTGGTAATATCCTATCGATACTATAGACAAGCTTTTGTAAGTGCTTCTTAACCATCCATTTTCTGTGGGCATGGTCTCTCGCAATGATCACTCCAACTGTTCTTTAACTAAGCGCGACATATTATTAAAATTGCGTATTTCAAGGCGCATTTGAATTTAATTTAGTTATTTAAGTAGAATTAGGCCTTTAGTAATGAAAAATATAAAAATAAAGTGAGTAAGTAGTAATGAAATAAATAAAAACAAGTAAGGAAGCCTAAGTTCGAGTGGAATCGAACATTAAATACTCAGCTGTATGCTTTCACAGTTTGTTTGCGTTTGATGGAAACACGGTGTATTTTATATAAAGGGAGTGCTAGATAAAGTGGCCACGCCCATTTTCAAAGTTTTTATCAGCCATCCAACTAGGCATATGAATATCATTCTTTGTGCAAAATTTCATTCCTTTATGACTTCCAGTTACAAAGATGTCACGTTACAAATTTCCAAAGCGTGTTCCAGAAATATCTTTGCTAAAAAGTAGGCGCGGTCATAAACCGAATTCAATAATTTTTTGCGTGTCTATTAACACAAGTTATAAAAGTGTATAAACCAAGTTTCTCATAATATCTCAATTATTTGTCGAGTTTTGGGCTCCGAAATCTCGTATATTCCTTTGTCTAAAAAGAGGCGGTGCCACGTCCATTTTCCAAAATTTTAGTGCTTTTCGTTTTATGTCCGCAGGTGGACTCCTGCCATAAAATTTCAATGATATATCTTTATATTTGACAGAGATCTCGCTTAAAATGTTTTATTAGGTCATTTTATAATACACATATAAAAGTGGGCGTGGCCGACAACCGATTTTAACAATTTTCCATCCAAACGTTTGCCTAAGTAAGCAAATCAAGCGTGCCAAATTTCATCGATATATCTTCAACGGTTTCTTAGTTATGACATATAGAACTTTCAATGTTTGACCCTTAATAAGTGGGCGTGGCACCGCCCATTTTCCAAAATTCTTCAAATCAAATTTCTTCTTAGGGGCCTGAGGTCAACACGTGGGTAAAATTTCATCGCTCCAGCTATATTAGTGACTGAGATACCAAATTTCTGATTTTTTCTATATAGGAAAAGTGGGCGTGGTCATGGTCCGATTTCGCCCATTTTCAATACCAACCGTCCCAGTGTCGATACCAACTTGCATTTCAAATTTCATCAAAATATCTCAATTTTTGCGCGAGTTAGAGTGTTTACAGACGGACAGACGGACGGACGGACAGACGGACATGACTCAATCGATTTCTCTTTTCACCCTGATCATTTTGATATATATAAGTCTATATCTATCTCGATTATTTCATTCTGTTACAATCCACCGTTATGTGATTAAAACTATAATACTCTGTGTAATAGTACAGCTGAGTATAAAAATAATTCCATTTTTTTCATATAACAAAACGACGACTTTCGGGTGTTTAGTACTTTACTGAAGACCTTTCTTAACAAAAAAAAAGCAACCAAACAGCTCCCTGTGCCATTCTACACTTAGTCGCACTGCATTACGAATCAGCATTCCAATTTTTTATTGCCAAAACGCATTTTTTCATTGTGTGAATTATGAATAACAAAAAAAAACAGTGAATAATGCAAATATTGTTTTTCGGCAACTAGTAAAAGGGATTAACGTATTACACGCGCATAAAAAACAAAAACAATGTATACATTTTAACTGCAAGTGCGGTTGGTAAAGCGACCTCACCACACACGCGCGACCATCGAATTTGATTAATTGTTTTGCGACGTGTTTTGGCTAGCAAATGAGTTTTTTGTTAGCGAAAATAAATAAATAAATTTTATTTGACAATGCTTTGTGGCTTTTCAAATAAATCAATGAATGAGAGATTCTATAGTAATTAAATACTAACTAAGAGTACAATGACAAATACAGGTACAAAAATAAATAAATTAAAATTAATAAAACTTAAGTTGGGTAAATCCAGTAAGCTTTGTAGCACGCTCAAAAAAAGCTAGAATATGATCTAGTATTCACATTTTTTTAAACATATTTTATTTATGTACATTGTACATATGTACATATTTATAAAGTATTTGCTTTATAAAAATTTCATTCGTAATACAGCATTTGGAGTAACTCATATCTTGGTTGGAATACAGGTTTTTGCGAGTTTCAATATCTGATGTGGATAAGCCCCTTTTCGCAATGTCTTCTATGGACAGCAAGTATGCATACCCAAGGCTTGCCAAAGATAGATAGATAGTTAGATAGACATAGATAGATAGATACTCTGAAAAAAATACCCGTAGTTAAATCAACAACTTTCGGCTGTTGAATCTCCGTCTTTGATTCAAAAACTTGCTTGCTTTTTAAATTTTTTTTGTGAGAAAACATTTTTTTGTGAGAAAACCAACAAAACAATAATGATGGAGAAAAGATGAAGAGAAATATCCAAACAAAAGTTTATTTTTAGCAGAAAATTTTCTCCCCGTTGTTGATTTAAAGGCAAAAGTATTTGATACAACAGTTTCCGTTGTTAACAAAACTAATGAGAACAATTTTTTTTTTAATTAATTTTTACAATGATTCATATAATTTATAGATGCTTTTTCGGGAAAGAGGAAGTATAAAAGAGGATAGAATTTCAGGTTGATGTCATGGTTGGAATGCGGAGGAGAATATAAAATAAAGAAGAAAAAGCAGAATAAGAAATAAAGGTAGCAACCAGTGAATAATAAGAAGGAGAGAAGAAGAGGAGAACGAGCGGAAATACATATTTGCAGTTGGGAGCCGGGTGGAGAAAAGATGAAGAGTAAAATGTAAACAAAAATTTATTTTTAGGTGAAAATTTTTTCCAACAGTCTCCGTTGTTGACTTAAAGGCAAAAGTATTTGCTCCAACAGTTTCCATGGTTGACTTAAATCAACAACGCTCGCACCTTTGAAACAACAACGGAGCGTGGTTGGGCACATTTCAACTGCGGAAAGTAGTTGATTTAACAACGAAAGTCTTTAGATATACAACGTTTTTTTTTTTAGAGTAGAAAGATAGATAGATAGATAGGTAGATAGGTAGATAGGTAGATAGATAGATAGATAGATAGATAGATAGATAGATAGATAGGTAGATAGGTAGATAGATAGATAGATTGATAGATAGATAGATAGATAGATAGATAGATAGATAGATAGATAGATAGATAGATAGATAGATAGATAGATAGGTAGATAGATAGATAGATAGATAGAAAGATAGATAGATAGATAGATAGATAGATAGATAGATAGATAGATAGATAGATAGATAAACAGATAGATAGAAAGATTGATAGGAGGATATATCGCACTGCGACCTATGGGTCTATTGTGGCCTCCACTTCATCTCACATCATAATTTCCGAAAGGTTGATCTTATGAATTCAAGAGATTAACTCGATCTTAAGTTTGGTATATGGTTGCTCTCCGACTGATAAAAGCCGATTGTTCTCTGGATATTGCAATGTATTCGAGGAGTATATGCTGAGCAGTCTCATCCTCTATGTTACGAAATTGACATAAACTCTTAGAGTATATGGTTTATGCATAGTGCTGTTGAGTCTGCATAAACACTCTATCCTCACCTTACTTTTCAGGAGATTTATTATCGCCCTGAAGTGCTTTTTCTTATAGCTTCAGATGTTTTGTGCCAGTTCTCTCATTCGAGGTTCCTGCAGTCTGAATCGTTCCATATCGTCCCTGGGAAACGGAGATATTCGGGACTTATCTCTCTCAGTTTCTTCATGCTTTGTGAAGATATGATCTTTCCTTTACCACTGCCTTCCATTGCTCTGTTTATAATGGTATCCTTAACGATTTGAACTAGATGTATATGATCGAGGCAATGTCAATTGGAGTTGCACCACGTGTTTTTTAAGGGGCTCATATTAACAGTTGTTGCGTGATGTTTGATTAGCATTTCCTGTGGTCTTTTAGGTTCTTTGAACAAATATTTTAACCCTGCATCGACTTCGGAAATGCTCTTTTTTACGGACTCTCTAAAAAAGGGGTCAAAACGACCCTTCCGTGGAGGTGTTAGGGGGTTAAAGTATTCAAGCAAATGAAAGCACGTGTAATTTTACTATAAGTTTCCTAACATACATACATATTTCTATACGATATGTATTTTAATCCTTTTTGATGTGTAAACATCTTTGCTGTAGCTACGAGTAATTTCGAAAAACAGGTAAAGTTTACGCGTAAACATGTAAATGCGTAAACGAGTAAACATGTAAATGTGTAAACGAGTAAACATGTAAATGCGTAAACCGTAAATGACCTTGGCATTGTCAGTGGTAGGTAGGTAGCTAGGCATGTACCTACAAATGCTTGCATGCATAGTCGTGCAAATGCAAATATCATGTTGTAATGTTGTTTTCAGCAACAATGCGACAAATAGGCAAAATAATAATAATTGTTCAATTTGTATACCCGAACGGGTACAAATGTAGATTAATCGCTTTCATCCAAAGTTGTAAGCCAAGGCTACTTTTTTATGAAAATGTAAAAATTATTAATTGCTATAAATGTTAGAAGAAAGTTTATTCGATTAGCTTTCATCCTGTAGTGAAATCTTTTAAAAAAATTAAATATCTCCTCAAAACATTTTAAGTTCTGAGAATGCATTATGCGAGTGTAAAATACATGTGACGAATTTTTCAAAATTAGCCAAGGCTATTTTTTATAACAATCCTTAAAATTTATAAATGTTCATGCCTGGGAACAATCGGGGACTAATTGTGGACCGATTGTTCCCGAAAGAGATGAATCCGGGACAAATCTCTTTCGGGATTAATCGCAAATTTTTTTGCAGGGTATGGCGAAAAAACATACGTACATGCAAATTTTTAACATTCGCTGCGCAAACATGCGATAGCCACACACGATGTTGTTTGGCCACTTGTTCAGCGACGACTAAATCATTTTTTAAACAAGGAGCGCAACCTGTCTGTGTGAAGAGCGTGACTTGTTTGTCTTTTATTGGTATCAAATGAAAGGTTTTGAGAAGGCCTTCTACAGGGAGCTCTATTCTTTATGGTTCCTAGGTCGGGTACGGAGATATGGGTCGAAACGAGGACCCGGATGATCTTGCATGTTTCTGAGCAATATTGGTATCAGATGAAAGGTTTTGAGCCGGACTCCAATATGAATCTCTTTTAATAGTGACCCCTAGGCCGGGTCTCCAGATATGGATCAAAACGAGGACCGGATGATCCTTGAATGTTTCTAAGCAAAATTGGTATCAAATGAAATGTTTTGAGCAAGGCTTCTACAGGGAGCTCTACTCTTTATGATTCCTAGTTCGGGTCCCGAGATATGGGCCAAAACGAGGACCCGGATGATCCTTGAATGTTTCTGAGCAATATTGGTATCAAATGAAAGGTTTTCAGCAGGGATCCCATACGGAGCTCTACTCTTTATGATTCCTATGTCGGGTCCAGAGATATGGGGAAATACGAGGACCTGGATGATCCTTGAATGTTTCTGAGCAATATTGGTATCAAATGAAAGGTGTTGAGCAGGGATACTACATGGGTGTCTATTCTTTATGAAGTCTAGGTCGAGTCCCGAGATATGGGCCAGAATTAGGACTGGATGATCCTTGAATGTTTCTGAGCTATATTGGTATCAAATAAAAGGTGTTGAGCAGGGCTTTCACATAGAGCTCTATTCATTTTATGAGTCCTAGGACGGGTCCCCAAATATGGGTTAAAATGTGACCCCAGATTAACCCGGAATGTTTCTGTGCAATATTGGTATCAAATGAAAAGTGTTGAGCAGGACTTCTACACGGAGCTCTACTCTTTATGATTCCTCCAGATATGGGTCAAACGTGGACTCTGATGATCTTGCATGTTTCTGAGTAATACGAAACAAAAGAAAATAAAAAATCAAAATTTAAAAATTAAAAACCAAAACAAACAAAAACAACAAAATAGTAGCAGTCACAATGACAACAAAAAAGTACAAAAACGATAGTCGAATTTTAATCCATAGAAAACCAGGAAAAAAAGGAATAAGGAAAAGGGAATAAATATCCGATTTCGAAACTGTTTACACATCAATGTTCATGAATACTCTGAAAAAAATACCCGTAGTTAAACCAACAACTTTCGGCTGTTGAATCTCCGTCTTTGATTCAACAACAAAAGTATTTGTTTTTACAGCAAAGTTTTTGATCCAACAATTTATTCAAAAACGGCCGTTGTTGTTTCAAAAACTTGCTTGCTTTTAAAAAAATTTTTGTGAGAAAATATTTTTTTGTGAGAAAACCAACAAAAAAAAATAATGATGGAGAGAAGATGAAGAGTAAAATGCAAACAAAAGTTTATTTTTAGCAACAATTCTCTCCCCGTTGTTGATTTAAAGGCAAAAGTATTTGACCCAACAGTTTCCGTTGTAAACAAAACTAATGAGAACAAATTTTTTTAAATTTTGTTTTTACAATGATTCAAATAATTCATGGATTCCTTTTTAGGAAATGGAAGTATAAATAGGTTACTACAATTCAATATAATGTTGAATGTTCCACTATGTGGTGATTGGATAGAATTTTAGGTTGATGTCATGGTTCGAATCCAGAGGAGAATATAAAATAAAGAAGAAAAATCAGAATAAGAAATAAAGATAGCAACCAGTGAATGATAAGAAGGAGAGAAGAATAGGAGAACAAGCGGAGGCTACATATTTGCAGTTGGGACCCGGGCGGAGAGAAGATGAAGAGTAAAATGCAAACAAAAATTTATTTTTAGGTGAAAATTTTTTCCAACAATCTCCGTTATTGACTTAACTCAACAACGCTCGCACCTTTGAAACAAAGACGGAGCGTTGTTGGGCACATTTCAAATGCGGAAAGTAGTTGATTTAACAGAGAAAGTCTTTAGATTTACAACGTTTTTTTTTCAGAGTACTCGTTATTCACGCTTTAAGTTTTTTTCTATTATTTACAAATCACTCAGACAAAATTTCGCAAATTAAAAATGGAAATTAAAAACTTTACTTTCTGGAGCAAAGTGTTTTGGGGATTTTATTATATGAATAATGGTGTTTCGTTCCGTGTGGGAATTTATTTAAAAATACGTTCCGGCATAGTCTTTATTAAAATTTGCTCGTCCCCAGCACTCTCTTCCCAAAATCAAACAAAAGTTTAATTAAAAAATTTTTCTTTGAACTCAAAATGAATTTGCTGTAAACAAAAAGTGATTAAAAGATCACGAACATGTGTGTGTTATGCGTGAAAATTTTTTCTTCTCTTTTTTTTTTGCGAAACATAAATATTTATACTTACATATGTACATATGTGTATGCATGTACGAACACATGTTTCGCTTTTATTATGCCCTCACTTGTGCAGCTGAATTGCGGCCGTAAACGACCCCTAACGGCACGCTTGAATGGCCGCCAGAGCAAGTAAAGTAAATTAAAATGAAAAAGAAGAAATAATAAAAAAAAATTGATTCTGCACTAAAAAAATGTAAAAAGCACTTGACCACAATATAAACATAAAACCACATAAAATCCAATTCAGCCAGCCATACAAAAGCAAATTCAAATGAAATACATTTATTTACATATGCAACGGCATACATACATACCCAGTAGGCCCAATAGTACTACAATCATCAATAATTGCCCCTTACATATCCTTTAGGGAAGATAACAACTTCCATGACTATGCCCCTTGACTATCACACGGCGATGGCCGCCTTCGCATGAATGACTTTGTATAGTAAAAAAAGCAATGAAGCGAAAGCGTCGGGCTTCCATTCCAAACCGCATGCTTTTTTCATATGGTCGTTATGATACTGTTGTTGGGCATTCGACAAGAATGGTAGCAGTATTGTAGTGTAGAATATACAGCTGCCTACCATCTAACTTTGCTGCTATGTACTTCATTCGTATAAACTTTTCTGTTTCGGTTCACTTTTCTTGGCTCTAACAAAAGCAAATATCCTGGCATTAATAAAAATCGCATCAACTAAGAATGGTCCTAGTGGGTATGAGAGTAAATAAGAGAATAGTAAAGCTCTTTTATAATTTTTTAAATTTATTTCTGTTTTTTTTTTTTTTTTCAATACATACTATCTAAGTATTTCTGTAGGCATGTACATAAGTGTATGTTTTATGACACCCAATAAACATGGTGGCGAATGTTCGAAAATGGCTTTCGATATCACGAATACGTTTAGCGAACTGAGAACTGAAATTTTTAACTAATCTTTACTCGAAATGGGTTCGAAAAGGAGTGATATAACTGACGTATTTTAAGATAACTACTCTTTTTCTCATTCAAATCTCCACTAAGAATGACCAGAATTGCATATTCATAACAAAGAGAAAATACAACAGAAAACGAAGATTGCATTTTGCTTGAGAGTGAATGGTGATGCCATTAGATTACCAATCAAACGATTCGTGTACGATCCTCGGTGAGGCCGTTTAGCGGAAGAAGTCTGATGTGGAGTTGTGGTGATGTCGGAAATAGATCTCTAACTTCTAACCAAGGCAAATTCATTATAGTAATGGCAGGGCGAATTCGGCAATTTTCGCCTCGATTCGCTTTAAGTTTTTGTCCAGCAGAATGTCAAACTCAAAGTCAAATTTTTCTTTGTTTGACATTCTCCTGCACAGTAAAAAATGATAGTTTATTTCTAATACCATTTGGTACTTAATTTAATCATTCTTGGAATTAAATATGAATTTTAATGCCAAAAATTCTTATTTTGAAACTATGAGAAGTTTTACAATTTTATTTAATCCAAAATAGTTTAAAAATAAAGTCTTGAAAAGTATTAAAATTCTCTCTCGAGAGGTTTAATACTTTATAGTTTAAGAACAAATCCTGAAAAGTTTAAAAACTTTCTCTTTCTTACTTTTGGTTTGAAATCAAAACCAAAAAAATATTAGAAAAAATTTGTCAAAATAGGTAAATAAATACAAAATATTTTTTAAAGTGAAATAGGTACGATTTCAAGAGCAAATTACCCGCAAAGCGAATTTTTCATGCCTGATAACACAATTCTCTCAAGTAAGTAATACAGAAGATTAAGTGAATATTTTGAGGGTAAATTTTGTTTTATTTTTTTTTTCAGTCTTAAGGCAGCGGTGGTCTCTTGATACCCCAATATACCTGCAAGACCGCGACGGAGCCAAAATTTCTCTGACGAAGGCCAGTAGCTGTATCAGTTTTTTACAGACGGTGGTACAATTAGACAAGGGAGCAGCCCATCGTATTATAGAGGAATGCAAACAACGAAGACTATGTGATAATTCCTATCGTTGTAATATTACATTTATTATATGAAATAAAATGAGCATTTTACATATTTTTGGTTTTGATTTAATACCAAATAAGTATAGTATTTATTCCAATTTTCGGATATATTTAATACCATTTCAACTATTTTTAATACCAAAAATATTCTAAAAATAATTAAAATTTGGTTAAATTAATTTGACACCAAGAATAATTTCTGTCTCTCATATTCTGTTCTTTTTTTAAACCAGAATGTTTTTAATTTTATACTTTTTGGCATTGTTATATATAAATACCAAAATGGTATTAAAATTAAACTAAAATTTTTACTATGTGTATTCTTCTGTACACGGTGAGATAAAAACGAGAAGAAGAAGAAGTCAGCTGTTGACGTACCATTACCATATGAATGAATTTGCCTTGCTTCTAACAAAAATAAAAAAAATAATTAATTTTTAATTTTCCTTCATACAAGTGGCCAATGGCTCTAAAAAAACCATTTAAAATCTAGTTTCGTTTTAAAATCATTTTCGAATAGACAATCAAGCCTAATGTTTATACACTGAGAGAAAAAAAATATATGGAGGGGTCAAAGAAATTGTTTACCTATTTTGAACACTACTTTCTTTGTTTTGAGTAAATTTTCCTTAAAACATGTTAAAAGGTTTATAAAATATTGTTGTTACATGCGTTACCATGGTTTCATATACTTGTTTTGAAAAAATTAATACATTAAAATAATGAAAAATTCTTTAAGCGCCATTCCATTCCCAACTTTCCTTGTTTTGAAGACCTGATTTCTATAATTTTGAGAAATTAAATTCCCATACAAATCCCCATGGCAACGAATTTGTTTGAATGTTTTTTTATGTTTTTTCCACATTTTTGAGAAAATTTACACAAAACAAAGAAAATTTTGTATTGGGACGCGTGTTCAAAATAAGGAAAATTATGTCTTTGATCGAGAGAAATTTTTTTTTTGAGTGTAGGGTTCTTTTTTTTATTCGCAAGAAACGAATTATTCGCTTCGTTTGATTGCAAATAAAATTAATGAACCAACACGCAACCCCTAAACATTGGAATTCATATGCACTTAAACACACACTTACATAGATACATACCCAGCAAAAAATCAGTCAGTTGAAAATGGACTGAGGCGACAATTCGTAATTTTTACGCTCGCCACACATTGTAGGTACTTTGCTCATAAAAACTCAATTCCCTTTCTCTCTGTTTGGGACGTGTTAAAATGCAGCATTAAAACATTTGGAACAGAGAGAATGAATTCCAGTTTAACCGCTTAGCTTCAGCTTAGGCTTATGCGTCTGTTTGCTGGGTACGTATAACTAAATTCAATTCGATATGTTGAAGCGCAAGAGTTGCAATATTTATTTTTAATCAATATCGCGCACAGTTAAATTTTTAAAAACTTTTTAATAACTGCAAATACAATTTATTTTTTTAGAAAAAAAAATACAAAAAATGCGCTAAGTAATGTCTCGTTAGCTGTTTTATATTTAGACAAATGCGCGCCATGGCGTATGAGTAATGCTTATGTTGGTAATTGCAGGCGGAAAATGCAAAGCGGCACAAAGAGATTTTATTTTAAATATTTAGAAGGTTTACATACTTGACAAGACTAGACAAGACTAAAAAACTACTTCACAGTCCAACGACTTTCCTAATTTGCTATTTTTGTGGAGTGAATCAAAACAACCAGTTACTTATCGGCGAATCTAGAATGGCGAACGTTCACGTTGAGCTATCGATTGTCTTACCACTACATATAAACTAGGCAGATGCAGTAGTAAGAAAATCCGTAAGTGAAAATTAGTTGTTGGGGTAAGTGGAAAAAAATTCAACAACTATTTACAGCGAAGGTTGAGTGTATAGCTATTTCACGAAAAACCATTTTCGATCATCAGCACTCTTTTCGGAAGTGGATGCACCGGGGATTGAACCCGAGTCCATTCCATCTTCAGCCGCAATGACCCAACGCATAAACACACTCGGCCATTGAGACTCTGTGCAAGCTGTTTTTTTTTCACTTACCCCAACAATTAAAAATTGAATTAAAATAAAAATTTCGTGCTAAACATCTAAAAACTCTTTCAAGTAAAATTGTTAACGTTGTTTGGTATATACATAAAATAAATACCAACAACAATGTTCATTGCGAACTGCCTACAACAAAAATTCAGCACGTTTGTGGAGAATATATGCAAAAGCATATACACACTAACGTTAATGTTGAAAATGAAAAAGGCAAAAGTGGGGAAAATCCAACAGCTTGCACAGAGTCTCAATGGCCGAGTGTGTTTATGCGTTGGGTCATTGCGGCTGAAGATGGAATGGACTCGGGTTCAATCCCGGTGCATCCACTTCCGAAAAGAGTGCTGATGATCGAAAATGGTTTTTCGTGAAATAGCTATACACTCAACCTTCGCTGTAAATAGTTGTTGAATTTTTTTCCACTTACCCCAACAATTAAAAATTGAATTAAAATAAAAATTTCGTGCTAAGCACTAAAAACTCTTTCAAGAAAAATAGTTAGTTTGTAGTTTTAGTTTACGAAATGCTTGTTAAAGTTCGCGTTGCGTGGAGTTGCCATAATGTTATCGCCATCAACATACATACATACATACATACATCTGTATATTTGCATGCATTATCTGCCTTAAATTCTTAAAGCAACAAGAGGCAAGCTTACTTTGTATACAGTGAATACTTATATGTCTATTCTGCAACAGAACTGAACATGTGGATATCGGTTCTGCTATCGCATAAGCTCCTTGACGCATACACATGAACACATGTATCTACTTACACATATCAATATGCCCTACAGCTTTCCAATACGCTGGTACACTTAACTATTTCAGAAAAAAGTGTGTAGCATGTTTCCATTTTTGTATGTTTGTAACATGTACATTAGATGCGTTTTTTTGATCTAACATACCCCTCCGGCCACAGAATATGAAAATAGGATGTTGTAGGATAACTAAGCTGATTTTTATTTTTTTTTAGAAAGAAAACTGAGTGGGCTACTCCAAAAACAGCGATTTTTTTTTAAATTTCATGATAGGTTAAGATTCATATATGGAAAAAACCACAGAATTAAAAATAAAACAACAAAATATATATATTCTCATGTAAAATTAATGGCTTAATCGAATGGCGTACTCAGTTTTTTAGTGCGAGTCATAGGGAAGGTACCAAGATCGCCTAAAGTTGAATTTTATTTTTTTTAGTCACGAATTTTCAAGTTTGGATCCTGGCATTTTCAAGATACCTTAAATTTCTTTTTAATCAAAATACACAGGAATCTGCGCAAATTCATGCAGTTTTCAGAAAATTTTATTTGATCGAAATCGAGCTTTTTTTATCCAAGCTACTTTGGTTTAAATGAAACATTCCAAAATCACTTTCATATTGAACAACATTTTTTTATTGTTGCAAGTACAAAACTCGAACATTTTATTATTTACATACATATATATACATATGTACATATATATGTCCATCTGTGCTTTACAGAATTAGAAATTTTCAATAATTTTTTTTTTTTTGATGCACCGTAAGGAAACTGTTTTTGGTGCGCTTCTATTACCTGAAAACCCATTTCTCTGTCTCGCATTTTGTGTTTTTTTCGTTAAACTTTGTTGCGAGATTTATAGCCCTTTCTGCCGCACCATTCACAACAATAATTTTTCGCACGATAGCTTCAGCATGTAGATAATGTTTATCGTGTATCCAGCAACTGGGGTCAATTTTCAAAAAATGCTTATAGTGGAATATACTGGATGGATCCACATATAACGCCTCAAAAAATGTAATTGTGCTTGATGTTACGAAACATTCAATGCTTAATTCCGAAACATTTATTGAGTCTACATTGATTTTTGCTTTCTTCGAACTTTCTCCATTACTGTTTATGCCTAATGCAGCAGTCATTCTGCTTTTTGTTTCTATACTCACATTTCTATCAAAAAATGCAAATCCTGTTGCATTTGTGTTTCAGATAAATACCACAAATGTCGACTAAATACATCCAAAACTTCTTTCGATATATTACGGCTGATGCTACGGTAGTTGATTAGATTTTGAATGAGAGCTAAATCATTCATGGGAGCAGTCGTAGGTAGAGAACATTGAAACCAATACTTCATGTATACAAGTACAATGAAGACATTCAAGTCTTGGAAACCATTTAACTCTCTATCTGCAAAATAAGCAAAGGACGATGGAAATTCTTAATACGTGAGTGACTAATAAGAAGATTTAAATTACCTGTTAAACAGAACTGATCTCGAAACAAGTAAATCTTGAGGCAGTATATGGCCTTTCCCATGAACCGTGCTCGCGACACTGCACCCGGAACCTTGATTTTTAGAAATGTCCCCTTCCGATTCAATGGCCTATCTCCAAGAAACAGCAGAATCATGTGAGCTAAGTCTTCGTAGTCGGCTCTAGACTGATGAGTGTTCAATTGTTTGTCGGCGAATTGGACTAACTCTTTTCGGATATGCTCAGGAAAACGATGTCGAATACGATTATCATGCATTGCGCAATTTCTCTCAATTGTTATGGGGTCAACTTTCATATTTGGCCACATATTATGTGTACATACACATATGTACATAAACTCCACTCAAACAAGTGCGTCTTAAAAAAAATCAAAATATGCGTAAACAAAAGGGTTGCTTCCTTCCTATTTTGCATCAACAAAAAAATACTATTAAAAACTTATATACATACACAATTGTAAAGTATACATATGTAAATAATAAATTTTCAAATTTTGTACTTGCAACAATAAAAAAATGTTGTTCAATATGAAAGTGATTTTGGAATGTTTCATTTAAACCAAAGTAGCTTGGATAAAAAAAGCTCGATTTCGATCAAATAAACTTTTCTGAAAACTGCATGAATTTGCGCAGATTCCTGTATATTTTGATTAAAAAGAAATTTAAGGTATCTTGAAAATGCCAGGGTCCAAACTTGAAAATTCGTGACTAAAAAAAATAAAATTCAACTTTAGGCGATCTTGGTACCTTCCCTATGGCTCGCACTAAAAAACTGAGTGCGCCATTCGATTAAGCCATTAATTTTACATGAGAATGTATATCTTTTGTTTTTTTATTTTTAATTCTGTGGTTTTTTTCATATATGAATCTAAACCCATCATGAAATTTTATAAAAAATCGCTGTTTTTGGAGTAGCCCACTCAGTTTTTTGTCTAAAAAAAATAAAAATCAGCTTAGTTATCCTACAACATCCTATTTTCATATTCTGTGGCCGGAGGGAAGATCTGAGAAACTTTTCCGAAAAAAACGCATCTAATGTACATATGTATGTATGCTGTGCTAGTCACTGTCATAGCTAAACTGCTAAGCGTCAGTGCGTATGAGTGACATTCGACTGTAGCTACATAATTACTCGCCTGCATGTGTATACAATGTACATATGCATGCATGCATGTTTGTTAAACGTTCTATATAAAACGGAAATGCCAATATTGCTGCGCGACCCTTATCGTCTGTGTTCACATCCGGCTGTCCTATTATGTTTGTCATCCGCATTTCAAGGCAATCGCTGGTTAATTTGTTTTGTGTATTTTGAGTTATTTTGTCAAAGAAGCGTCAACGTATTGCCACACAAGTTTTACAATTTACAAAGCATACTTAGCGCAATTTACGTACATGCATACGAGTATGTACATATGTACATATGTATGAATGTGTATGCTAGTGTATTCAGATGTGTTTAGGCGAAATCAGATGTATGTATGTATATCGACTTGCAGACGTATTTCGCTTTTAAACATAAAAACAACGACAAAGCGTGCCATTTGCGAACGTTGACATTTGAATGTGAATGATATTGCATTGGAACGCAAGTGGGTGAAGGCGCACAAATACATACTTACAAACATGCATACAAACATCCATAAGCTTTCGTAAGCACCCTGCCGCGAAAGTAACCAGTTGCAAACTAGAATTATACCAGTTTGCAGGGTACAGTCAACTACTTGCCCGACTGTAAATTTCCCATGTAAACTGTAGGTCCACCCAATTAGTAGGAAAAACAAAAAGGATCACACCTCGAATTGGGAGAGAAGCTCGGCCATAAAACTCGTCAGAGTTATAATAGCGCCATTGTATTATATTATTATTATAGGTTTTTTTCTTTTATAAAAATGTAAAAAAATATTTAATAAGTAAAATAAATAAATAAAAATGAAAAAACCTGAGGGATCGGAAAACATAAGTAGTCAACCAGTATTTTCCTAGGACTTATTCAGACAAAGGACAACATTTCATTTCACATATGTGAAGGTGAACATAATAAACTCTTTACACCAAGTGCTTCACTAATCGTTTGAGAATTGTAGAAATATACAAAGCCGTTGTGAAATCGACGAACGAAGGAAACACAGCGAATTTGTCTTTTGCATACCAGCTGAACAACTAATAGAAAGAAAACTGGTATGTTTTTTTTCCGTCTCCTACCAGTTGATCAACTAGTTTACTTGCATACCAGTTCACGTTTTCGCTGAAGGGCATATGTACACATTTGAATTTCTTTAGCGAATTGCGTAATTCCGTTGTTTGTACGACCAGCTCGCAGCAAATACTGTCAGATTGTCAACGTCATTGTACAAATGTAATTATTTCCTTGTAAAATGCGTAGAAAACACATTGTTTTTGATATGTAAACGCTTTGTAGGTATTTGTTGAAGAAATGAAAATGGCACATGAACATGAAGGCAAAGCATCGACTGTGACACTGAAACTATCGGAGGTTTTTATAAAAAAGGCACAAAGATTTGTTTGAAATTCTTCAAAAAGATATTTGTAAATGGGCTTGACGAACGCTTTCTCCACAAATAAATTTTGATTCGTACAAGTTGGAATGCTATTATCACTTGTGTACATATATTTATTTACAACTTAGTAAAATGAATTATCTGCTATCAAGCATAAAAACTTATAAAAAAATTGTTGGGGTAAGTGGAAAAAAATTCCACAAATATTTACAGCGAAGGTTGAGTGTATAGCTATTTCACGAAAAACCATTTTCGATCATCAGCACTCTTTTCGGAAGTGGATGCACCAGCACGTTTATGGAGAATATATGCAAAAGCATATACACACTAACGTTAATGTTGAAAATGAAAAAGGCAAAAGTGGGGAAAATCCAACAGCTTGCACAGAGTCTCAATGGCCGAGTGTGTTTATGCGTTGGGTCATTGCGGCTGAAGATGGAATGAACTCGGGTTCAATCCCCGGTGCATCCACTTCCGAAAAGAGTGCTGATGATCGAAAATGGTTTTTCGTGAAATAACTATACACTCAACCTTCGCTGGAAATAGTTGTTGAATTTTTTTCCACTTACCCCAACAATTAAAAATTGAATTAAAATAAAAATTTTGTGCTGAGCACTAAAAAAAAACTCTTTCTTATAAAAAATGTTACAAAACCATTTCTTCTTAAGTAGGAATAGCCAATAAAAACCTCCAGACCAAAAAAAAAACCAAATCAATGAGCTTTCAAGTGTCTCACTTCAACTGCCACCCATAGCAACGATATAGAAGATAAGTAAGAGCAATACAACCCAATCGGAAATGTGGATGCGTTGCCTAGAAGATACGAATATGATGGCGCTTGCCTTTCATATCTTGAGTGCTGCTTTGAATGCGATATTTTGTAGCTCTTTGAGAAGGCAATTGGAATGACATCGAAATTTTTGAAAGCAAAATTTACACTAGACAAAGCGCTTCTATAGCGCATTTATGGCAGCCAGAGGGAAGGGAGCATCAATGGCATATCAATGTTAAATTCAGCGCTATTGGCAGTGAGAGAGAAGCGCTTCATTGTTTTTGCGGAGCACTCCGCGCGGTTCTGAAGCAATCAAAAAGAGCTACAAAAGAGCGCTTTCAAAGCAGCACTCAAGATATGAAAGGGAAGCGCTTCATGTTCGTCTATATTCTTCTAGTAAGCGCATACTCATTTCCGATCGGGAATCTTGAATGTACATACCAAGCAGTATTTATAAGCTGGAAAACATCATATATTTCCTACTGAATATTCAGTAGAGATGTAGTTCTAAAATCTGAAATTTCCCTTTCGTTTTTATATAAAGGTGGCGTCGAAAATCAACAACCTAAAAACTGCCGATCGAGAAGGGAGAGTTTCTGTAGGAAAAAAGGCCTGAATACGCAGAGAGAACTTCCATAGCATATATTTCAGTGCACCTGATGTCTTCACTGTGTGTTCAGTTATTTTTGCAGCAATGAATTTTGAACTCAGTTTCAGGGTATTTTTCATATTGAATATTCTACTGAATATGCACCTCCTTACCTCAAATACTGCTGGACATACAAGTAAACATACACATACATATACGTACATATAAGTAGATATATACCCGGTAGAAAAAAGAAGGAATAAGAAGCACTCCAAGCGGAGCTTGTTTAGAAGCCGTTCTGTAATACCTTCTTCTGTAATCTTCTACCATTTTCTGGTAATATTTTAAATGTGAAAATGTGGATGTTTGTCTAGGTCTTTCTAGTAAACTATCGAGGCAGGATATTCGCTAAGTTTTTTTTTAGAAAAGTGTGTGGCGCCAAGCCTCTTGGAAACAGTTCTCTTTTAACTGTGTATTTTTTAAGCTTTATAATCGTCATAACTCTAGCTCTACTTGAGCTAGACCAATCATATTTGGTATATGGTCTAGAACAGAAAAAGGAGCCTGGTGCCACCCATACCAAGTGGGACGGTCTGTCATATACATACATATGTATTTATATACACAATCACATCATTTCCTTTCATCGCGTATCGATTGCTTTACCGCATTTTGCAATTATGCTTGTGCACACAAGAACAAGTCGATGTACATACAGTGGCTCTCAGAAGTATTTTGCATAATTCATTTATTAAGAAAACGTTAGAAATTCGCATATTTTTCGAATTGTTTTCGAAATTTTTTTAATGTGGTATTATAGCTGAATCTCCATACTACAAAAACACATTCATTAAAAAATCAAAATGCATTTCATCTTTTTTATAAAATTAAAGAAAGGAAAAAAGGCATACATTTTTGCTCACAAAAGTATTTTGCATATTGGTAATTTTGGTGAATAAATGCATCTACAACCTGTTTAATATTTTTATGATATCCGTTCCTTTTCTAAATGGCTTCCAAGAGTCTAGGGATGGGCTCTGCTAATTTTTGGCAGAATTCCGGAGGTTTTTTGTCCCATTCCTCGGCCAAAACCGCATTTGGATAATTTTTTGGGGAAATCTTCGATTTTCTCACATGATCTTCAAGATAGGATCAACAATTTTGAATGGTTCTTATATCGGAGCTTTGAACACAAACTTGGAAGTGTTTTTTATTCCAAAGTGTTCACATTTTAACATCAAGAGTGATATTTTTCGGAAAAAAGTTGCTAGTACAAAGAAGAACCTCGCTAGAAGAACGTGATATATTGAGAGAAAATCAACTAAACCCCCACACATAAGCTCCTACAATAAACAGAAAACTAAAACCAATACTCAACAATCAAGTATCGGACGAGGCAGTGCACAGAGTACCGAGAAAACCCATATTCACCGCCAAGTACTGCGCAACCAACTCTCTATCTCAAAGAAAGTGTCTTATTTTCCCCAACAAACACAAAATAAAAAAAAAAATTGACATTTCTAAAATCATAATTTTAAGTGCCGAAAGCAAATATAATATTTTTGTGTCGTATTTTATGGCGAAAGCCCAATTAAGAGATGAAAATCAAAAACATTAAAGCGATTGTTAAGCACTGTAGGAGTTTGTGATCAATCGAGGCTGGTTTTAGTGGATAGTACGATGGACGAGCATTCCCGATATTCCATTTTCAGGTAAAACCTACGTTCTAGTGCAGAAAAAATGGATATGATATACAATGGGTTTTTAATTCAACAAGATAATAATCCGAAAAATACCGCTAATGATGTTAGAATATGAACACTTTCGAATAAAAAACACTTACAAACTCTTTTTCAAAGCTCAGATATAAGAACCAATCAAAATTTTTAGTCCTGTCTTGAAGATCATGTGAGAAAATCGAAGATTTCCCCAAAAAATAACTCAAATGCGGGTTTGACCGGGGAATGGGACAAAATACCTCCGGAAATTTGGCCAAAAATTAGCGGAGCTCATTCCTAGACTCTTGGAAGCCATTTCGAAAAAGAACGGATATCATAAAAAATATAAAACAGGTTGTAGATGCATTTATTCACCAAAATTACCAATATGCAAAATACTTTTGCGAGCAAAAATGTATGCCTTTTTTCCTTTCTTTAATTTTATAAAAAAGATAAAATGCATTTTGATTTTTTAATGAATGTGTTTTTGTAGTATGGAGATTCAGCTATAATACCACATTAAAAAAATTTCGAAAACAATTCGAAAAATATACTAATTTCTAACGTTTTCTTAATAAATGAATTATGCAAAATACTTCTGAGAGCCACTGTACGTATTTATGTACATACATATATACAACAATCATTATGTTGGCTCTTTGGCTTATTTGGCTGACTTTAATGATGATTATTGTGATGGACCCTTGTCAAGACACACACACACACACACACACACACACACACACACACACACACTTACATAATGGTTTTCTTGACAGCGTAGGAAAGGGCAGCAGAGCGCATAGTGGAGTGTATTTGATTTCCTCTTGTTATTACCTTAATATGTTTCAAACTGTTGGCCAACACATACACCAAGGGCAACTAAGCGTAAACTCAATACATTTGCAATTATACGTATATACATACATATATATGTACGTATGTAAATATGTATATATATAGACACATATTGAAGTTTATCGATTTGCCTTTAATGTTTATCGATCGATTTCACTGTACACTGTACCTACATTTCGTCGTACTATACGAAAACTAGCACTTTTAAAATATCTTTCATACAATTTCTTTGTAAAAAATTCTGAAAGTGCTAGTTTTCGATGGTACGACAATATGTACCTACATTATATAAAACATTTTCCTCACTTAACCCTAGAACCATAACGATATTTCATACTACGTTATTACTAACTAGCAAATACCCGTTGCTTCGCAATGAGGAATAATAGTTAACCAAAGTCAAGTCAACTCAAATAAAGTCAAGTCGAGTCAATTCAAGTCAATTCAACTCAAGTCAATTCAAGTCAATTCAAGTCAAGTCAAGTCAAATCAAGTCAATTCAACTCAAGTCAATTCAACTCAAGTCAATTCAAGTCAAGTCAAATCAACTCAAACCAATTCAAGTCAAGTCAAAGCAATTCAAGTCAATTCAAGTCAAGTCAAGTCAATTCAAACCAAGTCAAGTCAAGTCAATTCAAGTCAATTCAAACCAAGTCAAGGCAAGTCAAGTCAAGTCAAGTCAAGTCAAGTCAAGTCAAGTCAAGTCAAGTCAAGTCAAGCCAAGTCAATCCAAGTTAAGTTATTCCGGGGTTATCTGGGTCCAATTGATGACCTTGTCTAGCCATCACTACAGCTCTATGTTGAAGCCGTTCCCAACACTTTTCATTTAATACCAATATCGCTCAAAAACCGCTAAAACCGGGTCCGCATTTTGACCCATATCTGGGGACCCGGCCTAGGAATCACAATTAAAAGAGTTTTGTGTTGAAGTCCTGATCAAGGCCTTTCATTCGATACCAATATTGTTCAGAAACATTCTGGGTCGTCGTTTTGACCCATATCTGGAGACCCGGCCTAGGAATCATTATGAATAGAACTCCATGTAAAAGCCTTGTTCAAAACCTTTCATTTCATACCAATATTTCTCCGAAACATTCCGGGTTAATCCGGAGTCACATTTTGACCCATATTTGAGGACCTGGCCCAGGCATCACAAATAACATAATTCTGCGTCGAAGTCCTCATTAAGAGTTTTCATTTGGTAGCAAATTAGCTCAGAAATATTCGAGGGTCATCCAGTCCACCTTTTGACCCTTATCTGGAGACCCGGCCTAGACATTACTATTAAAAGAGCTCTATATTGAAGTCCATATCAAGACCTTTCTTTCGATACCAATATCGCTCAGACACATCCCGACGTCATCCAGATCCACCTTTTGATCCATATAAGGAGACCCGGCATGGAAATCACAATGAAAATAGGTCTGTGTTAAAGCCCTGCTCAATAACTTTAATTTCATACCAATATCGTTCAAAAACATTCCGGAGTCATCTGGGTCCACATTCTTACCCAGACTCGGGAGGATGTCTAGGCATCACCATGAAAATAACTCTATGTTGAAGTCCTACTCAACGCCTTTCCTTTGATACCAATATCGCACGTGTAGGTGCAGGCGTTCTTGAGTTATAGCATAGTATGCATGCATAAACAGGTTTTTTATTGCTACCGAGACAAAGAACAAACCGTGCAAAAACAAACATATGAGTCGTCTGCGCTGCGCTGCCTGGTACGACTGCGACGCCTTCACTGAACACGGCAAATGACCAAACGAATTTGTCTATGCTTGCGCTTTTTTGAGGTTTTCGAAATTTAAACCCGTGAAAAAGGTATTAAAGTCTCAGAAATGCGCAAAAAAAAAGTACATGGTTCTCGAAAATTTACCATTTGTGACATTTTAAAAAAAGAATTATTAAAATCGGTCCAGTACCTTTTGAGTTATCGCGTTACATACATTTTCCATACAATCAATTTTATATAATTAGTATAGATGTACGTAAATTTTACGTAGTGATAAGAATCGGCCTAATACAACTCTCATTGTCACCATTTTGCAGCCAAAGTTGATTACACTACTTTACAAATGGTTAATTTGAACAAAATACCAAGAAATATCTGGTCTCAAAACTTTTTTTAAAATTTTTTTATGGTTATAAATATGATTTTGTGTTTTTCTAGGTATCATTTCATTCAAAAGTTACAAGTGCAACAACCACAAACAGTACCTCGTTCGAAAGGAAATTAAAATACGCTTCTAATGACATACAACTTGTAGCGGTTGCACAAAACCTCGCTGAGCGATAGCTGGTCAAAAATTTTTTAATTTCTTGCGATTTTTTTTTTTAATTGTTTTACTAATTTTTGTTCCAGGTCCACAGATATAGGTCAAAACGTGGACCCGGATGACCCGGAATTTTTTTGAGCAATATTGATATAAAAAGAAAGGCTTTGAGCAGGGCTTTTACATGGAGCTGTACTGATTATGATTCCTAGGTCGGGTCCCCAGATATGGGTCAAATTGTGGATCCGGATGACCCCGGAACGTTTCTGAGCAATAATAATATAATATACTGTCGCGTTATACAAAAATTACATGAGAATATTACACTTTCATATTAAATACCATATCCTATTTTTTCGCTTATTATTAACTATACGTAAATTTTACGTATAGGGATTTGCGCCAATCGCTCTAACACCTTCAAATGACAACATTTGTTGTACTTTTATATTCGTGTATACGTAAAAATACATGCTGCAAGCACTGCCTGAGTTAGGTACCGTTACAGTATGTTATACTTGTGCAATCACAATTTGAAAATTCTATATACGTAAAATTTACGTACATTATGGTTCTAGGGTTAAGGCTGTGTTCCCTCGTAACACGAGAAGCGCATCAATTAAGTCCACAATTACATATGTATGTATGTATGTACATCTGTGCTAAATATTATTAAATTTGATACCCTTAAAATTAAGTAAATATCTGAGCCATTAAACTTTCTTTGTTTTGTTAATGTACATACGTATGTATGATTTTCTTATTTTCTTATTGTAATCCCTTATGTGTTCTCGATATCTCGTCTTGATTTGGCGTCCTGTTTGTCCTATATAACTGTTTTGGCATTCGCAAGTCAATTTGTATACGCCTTGTTTGTCAAAGAGGTCTTCCTTGTTAATGTTGTTTCGTAGAAGTTTTCCCATATTGTTCCTCGTTTTAAATGCTGCATTAATGTTATATTTTTGGAAAACTTTAGCCAACTTGTAAGATGTTGCTCCGGTATATGATAGGACTGCCCATTTCTTCTCTTCTTTTTCTTTGGTTTCTGACTTTCTTGAATTTATGTTTTTTGGTATTTTCTTCACTAAACTTTTTTGATACCCGTTGTTCTCTGCGATTGTGTATATTGTGCTCAGTTCCTTGTTGTAAGCTTCTTTTTCTAACGGGGTTCGTTCAAGTCGTGTTAATAAATGTCTGAAAGCGGCGTTCTTGTGCTGTTGAGGATGGTTAGATTTATTGTGTATTATTGTATCTGTTGCTGTGGGTTTTCTGTATATTTCGTAAGTAAATTTGTTAGTCTCTTTTTTTATTTTAATTGTTAGGTCCAGGTAGTTGAATTTTCCCTTTTTCTCTGTATCCATAGTGAATTTTATATTTTTGTGTTGGCTGTTGAGGTGCTCCAAAATTTGTTCTTCTTTATTTCCCGATATTAGGCAGATGATGTCATCTACATACCTGGCATAAAAATTGACTCCCAAATTTGCCGTCAGTTCTTCCATATAAATTTCTTCCAAATGTTGCATAAATACTTCCATAAGGATAGCTGATGTGGGGCTACCCATGCCTAGTCCGTGAGTTTGTCTGTATATTTTATTGTCAAATTTAAAATAATTCTGGTCCAGGGAGATATACAAACAAAAAACATTCGTAGGTAAAATAATAAATGAACAAATAAACCCCGCATCGGATACATTATTTGAACCGCTTAAGCTACTATACCCGAAGAGGACAAAAGACCAAAAGAACCGACATAAACAAAACAACACACAAACGGACAATAACGGACTTTTACCTATTTGGTTAATGAGGGTACAATAATGAAAATATGACAAAAAATAGATTTGCATACGTAAACACACAACACAGACTCACACACACACACACGTCACCCGAACGCACGAATGCACGAACACATCACATGAACACGAAGTACCTGAACAAAACGACGGAAGTTAGTTACTATAAATACTATCGAACTTACACAAAATAACTCAGAACGAAAGAAGACACTGAAGATGGCGCATATTAGCCGAAACCGGTTTGTCTCCAAACCAAACTTGACAAGGGATGACGGAAAATCGTTCCACAATACATCATATTCCTACCCTGTCGGAAAAACAAGCAACCAAAAAGTTATCAATTAGGTTCATTTTACAAAGGTTTTGTCTGAGGAGACTCCTACTGAAATTTTATGCCGAATAATTTTCTAGAACATTTTAGTAATCTAGTGCCTCTACAAAAGGGTTATTTTAAGCCCTTTTTATACAGTCAGGAAATAGAGTATAGTCAGGAAATAGTATTTTTAAGGCCGCTAGAAGGCTAACTTTATAAGTTCTCTGAGGTAGTAACTTTAGCAGTAAAAGTAGTAAAATTAGTAGTAATGGCATTAATAGTAAAAGGGGAGTAGTTTACTTAAAGAATGGCAAGTAAAAATGTTACAGAAAATGCGGGAGCCCGCTCATAGTGTTAACGTGCCCCCCGATCTATTTTGTTTCGTCTCTTTTTCCTTTAAGCAAGATGGCAGTTACACTTTTATTTTTTTAAGACCTACATATACCCCGACACTCATTTTAATATGGGCAAAAAATTGCTTATAATTTTCATTTTTGTATATTTCACACAGCAGAAATCCATAACTTTTGCATTTGTTGAGTAAATTATTACTATTTGATGCCACCCTAATATATACAAACAAACGTTTGTTGCTCACTTGACTTGGCTGACAAGTGTTTAATGACAATTATTTGTACATACATATACATACATATATATGCACATACAAAAATATGCTCAAAAGATTCCATTTAAATATTTATTTTGTGTGTGTTTACAAATGAATTGGCACAGACCGACATAATGGAAAATATGAGAGACTTATGTATGCATTAAGTACTCTGAAGGCAAATAAAGGAAGTCAAACTAAAAAAAAATTACATACAAAAATTAAGCAGGCGATTATATTTTTCGAGTACACAACGTTTAAAAAAAGTCAGTATGTTTAGTTTTAGTAAGAAATAGAATGGTTTTTTTTTCTAAAACTTTTTGTTTTTTTTATCTTTCTCCTTTTGAAATATATGTACCACAAATAAGAGCTGCTTTAAGATCAAGAACTAAGAATGTGCTTTTAAATAGCATTAACTCATACACTAAAAATAAAATTTCGTAAAAAAACTACGAAAGACTTTCGTAGTCTAGAGTTTCGTAAAATGTACGAAAGTTTCGTATATACATATTACAAAAGCATTTTTCTCAACAAAATCTAATTTTACGAATCTTTCGTAAATATTACGAAAGGGCTTTCGTAAACCATTTTCTAATATTTTTTTCGTATATATTACGAAATATTTCGTAAATATTACGAAACACTTTCGTAAATTTTCTTAAAATTATCTTTACGAATAATTTCGTATATTGTACGAAAGTTTTCGTAAAATTATCAAAGGATTAAAAGATTTACGAAATACTTTCGTAACATTATCAAAGGTTTAAATGATTTACGAAATACTTTCGTAATATATACAAAATGCTTTCGTACAACAATATTTTACCGCACAAGTCTTCTTTCATTGTAAAGTGTTGAGTCGGTGCAATAATATCAAAAATTATTTTAAGTAGTAAGTGCGTAATGAAATACTTAATGTATAAAAAAATAATGCATTGTATATAAAAAGACAAAATTGATATATAAAATAAACTGTGATATTTTCCAACTTGATTAAACTTAAGGGTGAGTACATTAGTTGCATTTACTTTTACTTTTTTTCGGTATTATCTATTTTCCTAAATAAATATGTACTTAATAAAATTATATAAAGAGATATTTCTACACTCAGAGAAAAACATTTTAAAAACATATGAAAATGTGCTTAAAATGGGCAAAAACGTATTTAAA
The DNA here is from genome assembly GCA_960531455.1 of Urophora cardui. NCBI lineage: Eukaryota > Metazoa > Arthropoda > Insecta > Diptera > Tephritidae > Urophora > Urophora cardui. The sequence goes on along the minus strand of OY482672.1, from coordinate 29,588,598 downwards.
AGTGATGCAGATACAACCATTTTTATTTTAAAAAGGTTCATTGTAAAATTGTAAAATTAAGAAAAAACATTTAAATTTAAAAATGTTTATTTTTAATTCAAGCCCAATGAGATTTTTAACCTCAAACTTGCGCTTTTATTCCATTCATTTTAATTTTTAATTTAAAAATGATTTTATTTAATCCAAAATACATTCTTATTTCAAAAGTTTCATTTAAAATTTACAAATTTTCATTTTTAAAATAAAAACGATCTGGTTTAATACGTCATTATAAAAATAAATTTTTTTTTATTTTTTTCTCCGAGTGTATCTGCTTGAATTTTAAGGTTTTAAGTAGTTTCTCTTTATCTTTATCTTTATCTTTATCTTTTTCTTTATCTTTATCTTTATATTTATCTTTATCTTTATCTTTATCTTTATCTTTATCCTTATCTTACCTTTATCTTTATGTTTATCTTTATCTTTCTCTATCTTTATCTTAGTCTTAATTTTTTATTTTTATTTTTATTTTTCTTTTTTTTTTCTTTCTCTTTTTTTTTCTTTTTCTTTTTCTTTTTTTTTTTCTTTCTTTTTCACAGGGTTATCTATTTAAGTGGATCGGAACAACGTCCACATTTGCAAATTGCGATTTCCAAAGATTCCTATGTTTGTCAGAAAACGTATAAGCTAAAAGTATCTCTTATTTTATTAGTTACTAAAATTAATATTAATATAAATGTAAAATATTAAAATAAATAAAAAACTTTTAAATTAATTGAATAAATTAATTTTAGTAGATATTTAAAACTAAAATGAAATTATCTAAACTTATTTCTTATGCATATATAAAACATCTTTCTCTTAGCATTATTTTATTGATATACATATTTCTAAAAAGTTTTCAAATTTCGCTGAAATATACATCATATGTACATATATATATGTATGTAATAATTACGGTTTTTTTAACGTTAAGCTAAAAAATAATTTGGTTAATTGTACAACAACTTGGCAGCTCTAACAGCCTTCGTAAATGTACGAAAGCGGTTTCGTAATATTTACGAAATCTTTCGTTGCTCAAAAGTACGAAAGTATTTCGTGAATAGTACGAAAGCCTTTGTAAATACTACGAAAGTATTTCGTAAATAGTACGAAAGCCTTCGTAAATATACGAAAGTATTACGTAAATACTACGAAAGTATTTCGTAAATACTACGAAAGTATTTCGTAAATAGTACGAAATAGCTTTCGTACTATTTACGAAACCATTCGTTGCTCAACTTTACGAAAGAATTTCGTAATATGTACAAAAGAATTCGTAATATTTACGAAATATTATTTTGAGTGTATAGGCACCACCACCTTGAACCACAATCTGCTTAACAAATTTGACATGACAGTCCAAAAGTTCAAAAGTCCAAAGCTTACCAAAAGTCGGTAAAAACACATATAGTTGTTATAAAGCATACGCTGCTCGGCGCTTCTCTCAAATAAATGAGTGTTTTGAGTCATAAATTAGTAAACAATCATTCTACCCGTATCCTCTGAAAAAAAGTCATAAAAAACATATCCAAACTTACTCCGAAACAGATGAACTTAGAGTGCTTTATGACGCAGTTAAATGATCTTCAAAGTCTTTTTAGACTCATAAATATTATGGCAGCGTTCTTCTTCTTCTTCTTCTTCTTTTGAACTATTTTATATACTCATATTTGTAAGTTTGATTCCTTTATATAGAGGGTTTTTTGGATGTGTATTGAACCTTTTGGTTTCATATATGTAGCAGTATACCAGAGATCAGCAGCGGTGCACCGCATTTTCTAAAGCACCGCAAAAATACTTATTTTTAAGTGGCTCAAAAAATAAGTACCTAGAAAAAAAAATTCACTGCCACCGCATTGATTGAAAACCTAAATCATATTGCGGTATTTAGTGTTGTTTACACCGCATACCGCAAACACCGCATAACGCAAACACCGCATTTGTTTATTTGTATACTATTTAGTGTTGCCGGAAATTTTTCACACACTGCAAAGGTATAGGCAATTGAAAATTCATTTGTACATAAATACATAGATATGTGTTACTGATTATAAGATATACAGCAAATTTATTCTCAAGTATTTTTTTATTTTTGTGTGTTTTGTTTTTTGTGGCAATAGCTCTGTTCAATAACGAAAAATTGTTACGAGTTGTTCCTAAAATGTGTCATGTTTGTATGGAGAACTGTCATTTTTTATGAAAATTTCGTAACAATTTTTCGTTATTGAACAGAGCTAGTTTTTTTTAATAATAAAATATTTTTCAATAATGAAATAATCAAAAATTCATTTTTGAAATCCAATACGACTAATAGGGCCATCAGAATGAATACTTTTCCGTCAAACTAGCAATCCATTTAATTGACAACATAGTTGAATTAAATGTATTTAAATGACGATCGACACATTCAGTACTTCAGCTTTGCCATAAAAAAGACATCTAATTCAACTATGTTTCTCAGTTAAACGAATTGCTAGATTGACGGAAAAGTATTCATTCCGACGGGCGCATAATAAAATGTATAAAAACAAACATGTGTATTGTTGTTGCTCCAATAAAATGACAAAAACTTCGGTTTCAATCAATGTATCGTAGCCAATTTTGTCGATTGTGAAAATTGAATGAATGCCTCGTTGCAAAATAAAGAATTATGTCACAGACAAACAAAAATGTGTAAACAAAACTTATATGTATTACTAAGAAGCCATGAATGGGATTCAAGAATTTTAGGAAAAAACTCTATTTCATGTAAATATGACATATTTTTATCTTGAAATTCATTAGTCAAATTATTTTGAATGTAAACAAACTCTAAATTCTAAGTAGCCCTTTCAATGAAAAAATTAAAAAAAAAACCAATCCTGAGAGTTTTCTTTAGTTAACATCAAATTGTAATCAGTAGTATTTTTCATCAGAAATCTATGACGTTAAAAATTACAAACAAAAAATCGCACTGGCAAGATTGTAAATATCTCTATTTGGGAAATGCGGTGTTTGCGATATGCGGTGTTTGCGGTATACGGTGTTTAGGATATTTGGTGTTTGCGGTGTTGTGATATCCTTACTACCGCATACCGGAATTGATCAAGAAAATGCGGTACGATGTTTATTATAATCGCATATTTTGCGGTTGCGGTCATACTCCCACCGTATTTTTTATGAGTATACTCTAAATCACAAAAAATGTACCGCATGCTGATCTCTGCAGTATACTATTAATTGAACTTAACTCGAGTTAGCAAAGGCTTTATAAATTGGCTTATTAATTGAAAGAAGGAAATTGCAAAATTTTGTATGCCTCGTTGTTTGATTCGAGAAGATAATGCTGGCTAACTTGCAATAAATATTGTCTATTGCATCTTCTGCATACAATTTAACCATCTCCGGTTGTTTAAATACAATAAAATTTTAATAAAGATGCCCCGCAGCCATTACAAACACACATGCATTTCGATGTTATGCTATACTATATTTATTGCATGAAATATTATTAGTAAGTATGCGTAGAGAAAATTAATAAATTTTAATAATAACCAAGCAGACTTTTACACATGTCTACATGCATACATATATATATTTATAGAAAACGAATGTTTTGTCTTAAATCAAAGTACAACAACCGGCAAAGATACCAGCAATAAATACAGGCCAGTTAGTGTGTGAGCTGCAAAAAAAAATCTCTTTGTAAATATGCACATATGTACGTACGCATGTACTAACAGATATTTGTATGCTATAAATATTTGGTTTACACAAACATCAACACATAAATATGGCCTTGCCACAACTTGCCTTCGGTCAAATATTACACTCAAATGAAATTCACAGCATGACTCTCTGTTCTTTACAGTTGATTTAAAGTTTGCACAATAAAAACAAAATTTCATAAGTTTGTACATATGTACGTATGTATGTATGTGCATACATATAGTCGCTTAAACTTCATAACCGCCTAAGTGAAATTTTAATATTCGCCTATGTCAAAATTGAGCTTAGCCAAGACTTAACTGCTGGCGCCCAGCTCTATTCATCCATACCATAAATTTGATCTTTGAGAATCTCGGGAAATTTCTTTATAATGTCCTTTTCAGCTCTGAAGTCGTATGTAGAGTTGGGCTTCAGCAACTTATCTAATTTTAATTTTTGGCACAAAGTTTGTTAGGCGGTTATAGAAGTCTCATTTAGGCTGTTATGAAGTTTAAACGGCAATGTTTATGTATACATTTGCTCATATAAAATTCCAAATAAATATTTATGGTAAAATTTCTGCAAAACTTAATTGGGTTTTTTATTGATAACACATTTTCTGCGGTAATACAACTACAGTTAAAGAAATTTAAGTTTTTAAGTACAGAAATTGAATTGTGGAAAATCAACGTTACTTCTTAGCAAACTTCTTAGCAAATAACACTTTAAAAAAATTGAATATATTTAGGTTAAAAAAAATCTCCCTTTCTGATATGGCTATAGCAGAGGCGGGCGCTTCATACAAGCTGAGAAGCCCGGCTTGCGTACATATTTTCGTTCATTTCATTTTACAAATTTCTTTAAAATCTGGTTATTTTACGTTCTAAATGCGTTTACTATTTAAGTTCTCAATAATACAGCCCCCACTGTACATCCGGTGCCTAAAAGCATGCTAAGAAAATAGCGCAAATACACCACCAATCCACCTCACAATGTGTATTTTGTTTGTACAGCCAATCACAACACAGTGAGCATGCTTTAACATTTCCACACATTAGCTTTTACGTGGCTTTCAAAACAGGATAACATAGCTTGTTTTCTCGCTTTCTCTAAGGAGAAATCAATTGCTTATTTTCATACTTAAATTGAAAAAAAACTAGCAAACCACTTTTTTATTTTTCACATGAAATTTTTATGGGGATGAGAAGCTGGCTTCGGCATTCAACAGTATTCACAGTCATATGCATATTTGATATTTTCGTTTGCATGTACATACTTATGTACATAATTTCTTACATGTACATGTACATGCAAACATAAATATCAAATACCAGATTATAAAAGCGTTGATTGTGATTTTTGGCGACTATTGGCACAATATCAAGATAATTTTAAAAAGCGAAGGAAATCAAAATCAAATAAAATCAAACATTTCACGACTTTTGGTAATTGGACCCCAGTTCTTCAAACACTAAAGCACCCATTTTTAGATATTAGATAATAAGCAAATACACTTGCTACTGCTGAAATTTCCGTCAGTATAAGGAAATTAAAAATACCTCTGCGCTTTTGTGTGAGATTCCCCTATAAGTTTAGCGTCATCAATCAAAACGTGGACCCCGCTGACCCTCGAATGTTTCTGAGCGATATTGGTAGCAATTGGTCTTGATGAGGACTCCAACATACATAGAACTCTTTTAACTGTGATGCCTTGGCCGGGTCTCCAGATATTGGTCATAACGTGGACCCAGATGGTCCTCGAATGTTTCTGTGAGATATTGGCATCAAATGATGAAGACTTCGAGATAGAACTATTTTAATTGTAAGGGCTAGGCCGGGACCCCAGATATGGGCCAAGACGCATTTAAAAATAATGTAAATACTAGGGCTCTAGATACCCGGGTATCGAGCAATTCGATCTGATCGTTTTTGTTTGAAGCCCGTTTGTTGTTCAAATTCCCGTACAAACATTCGAGCATTCGAGCTTACAAACAAAAAAAATGTGTATCGGAAAAACAAAAATAAAAAAAAACTACATGTAAAGAAAAAAAATAATAATAAACAAAAGAAAAAAAGAAACTTCAAAATACCCGAATTGTTCAAATGCCCGTACAAACATACGGGTAATAAGCAAACAAACGAGTGTTTGAGCATTTGAAAAGCATTTATTCGGGCTACTCGCAAATGTTAAAAACAAAAATTGAGAGCTCTAGATCAAAGTCAATGACGGAACGCAATCAGACTTTTAGATAATACAGCAAAGAAAATTACGTAAGTGGCTAATGTTTATGCTTCACACATACATGGGCTTGTCCAGACAATTTATGCTAGGTCCGCCACTGGGCTATAGTGATGCTCTTATTTAAAAATCTTACCAATATACTTGTCAAATAGGCCTAGACAACATTTATGTTAATGCATTAATAATATACACTTTGAAAAAAAATGTATATAGAGGGGTCAAAGAAATTGCTTCCCTATATTGAACACTATTTTCTTTGTTTTGAGTAAATTTTCTCTAATATAATCCTTATAATAAAACAAAGTTGTTTATATGCATTAACATTGTTTCATATAGTACTTGTTTTAAAGAAATTTATACACAAAACTAAGGACAAATTTCTTAAGCGCCATTCCATTCTCAATTTGTGCTTCTTTGCAAGATTTGATTTCTTTAATTTTTGATATATTGAATTCTCATACAAACCGAACGAATTTGTTTGAATGTTTTTTACAAATTTTTGCGAAAATTTACCCCAAACAAAGAAAATAATGTATTAGAACGCATGTTCAAAATAATAAGAATATGTCTTTGATCGCGAGAAAAAAATTTTTTTTCAGTGTAGATATATTTACATATGTAGATTATTTTCAATATTATCTTTTTTACTAACCATCCAGCACTCACCTTTCTTCATAGAATTTCTCATACTCATTATTCAAAATAGTAAGGCTATGTCTTGCTGTTTTTGTATTATTTCCAAGCCACAAGTGTTTCATTATTGTCTCTATGTTAGCACTTTTGCTATGTTTTAAAGAAAACTGCATGCTTATTTTGTTGTTAATATCGAGTTAATTTCCATGAAGTATTACTTTTTGTTGGCACAATCGAAGGATGCATTGATTTTCACTGCGAAACGCCAATTGAATTTTGCAATGCAAACTCACTCGTGCAAATAAACGCGCAAATTATATTACGTGATGCTTAATGAAACGGCATAAATTTTAAAAACAAACTAATACGATTATTTCTCTCACAAAACAACAACAAATTGCGCTATGCATTTCCCGTTTGTTGTTACTTTATAGTGACAGCGGCACTTCAGATGGTAGACTGAACACAATGAAATTCTGCATTTTATATTTATCAATTTGCTACAAGAGACAATAAAACAAATTGTTGCAATAATAAAACAAAAACACACACACATCAACAATAATAGCACTAACAATAACAAAAAAAAAAGAACGGCAACAAATGATTGCACACCGCAAACTTTCATCAATAAACAATAAGCTTACCCATTTCACTGTCTACCATCGAAGCTCAACGAAGCTGGCTTATAAAAGCGCATGATGAGCACATGCAAGAGGGAATGGCGTATGTGACGACAAGCAAGCAAACCGTTTGATTTCCCTCGTTACACTTCTGTACCTGCCACCACAACGGCAATTGACCGCTGCTTGCACTCAACACAAACAATCAATTGCATCCTTCAACTGCGCTGCCTTTATTTGCTCTCATTTTTTGTACAAGCCAACTTTACAACGATAACACAATCGCCAACATAAGTTTGCAGGTAATAACAGTCAATTGCACTTGAACAAATGTATGTTTGTATGTATGCATATATGTGTTCATGTATGTAAGTAGAGCGCAAAATCTTTTTTATTGCTATTCGTGATTGAATAAATCCGCCATCGCCATCAACTGCTACATAGCTGGATGGATATTAGCGAGAGCATACAAAGAAAATATTGTTGAAGATAATTGACCCCACTGTGAGTTGTCTGAGTGGATAGGCAGTAAGCAAATTGATGTGACACTGGGCGTATGAGTAACATTAAATTCTATAGTCATTTACAACTTGAGAATCGCTGCGCGGAATCGCACAAAACTTTGCACACTTACTTATTTTTAGCCCTAGAAGGTTATAGGCGTATAAAAAGGAGGCGTGTTACTTGCCATACAAACTGGTATTTTATCGCTATTTTGGTTTTCTATTACACTGTGCGACAGCACCTCTGGGGGCGGAATAATTCCCACACATAATGAAATACCACTATCCATATAGTAAAACCGCAATACATCACCTCCAAAACGTTTCGGTCCATGAGTTCAAATTTTTTTATTGCTATTTTTAAATTTCGAATTTCGTCTGTGCGATTTTTAAATAAAGCAAAAAAGGGTTAAAATACATGTCATGTACATACTTCTATATGTTGTTAGGAAACATATAATAAAATTGCACGAGCTTTATTTTCGTAGAATACTATTTTGAAGGTCGATAGAGGGTTAAAATGTTCAGACAAAATCTTTGTACAAAGAACCAAAAGACCACATGAAATAATAAAGACAAGCAGTGGCGGATCCACGGGGGGGGCGGGGTTTAGGGGTTCAAACCCCCCCCTTGTGGTTTATCATAGATCCCAAATTAATGCCCTTATAGATTCTGCGCCCAAATTTCCCAAACTGATCAAGGAAAACTATCATTCCAAAAGCAATGGTTGGACCACATATGTAACATCCAAAATATGTACCTACATGCGAAAAAAGTTCATGTAGGTACCTTTGGACGCACGTGCATAAAATCATATTTGTCAAATGCTATTCGCAAATTGCCAAATCGCAAATTTTTTTTCTTTTTTTTCTTATCCCTATTTTTATCGGGATTGTACAGAATTAATTTGGTCAGAAATGTCTGAATCGTTGGAGAAATTGCCTTTTTCAGAGGCATTTCGCAATTCTTGTTTAAATTAATCTTTTAAAAATTTGAGTATATAAAAACAAGAACAAGAAAAATTCTATTAAAAATATAAATATAACCAAAAAGTACTACATACATATATTCTTATTTATTTTGGCGTAAATGCAAGGGTAAGTGAAATTGATGATCAATTTGCCACCAATACCATACGATACTCATTCGCACGTACCAATGCAAAAATATACATACATACGTTATACATGTTATTTAGAACTTCAATTGAAATCTCCTGCACTTTATGTGATGACATACATATTGTTAATTTGGAGGGTTTGGATTTTGTTGTGTTTAAGGTGCGGGAAATGGCGCAACTAGTATATAGAATAATAATAGTAGGTGGTATTAGTCCATATTTTCACCAGCGCACATAGGTAGATTTTCAAGTTTTATGCGGCCAAAAATATTTTATTGTCTACATCTATTCCAAATTGCTTGTTTAATGCAAAATTTTAATAATTTGAGTTAAAAGTCGATTTTATTGAAAAATATATACAGTGACTCAAAAAAAAAATCATACGCCAAAGTTTTTAAATTTATTTCAAAGAGTTCTGTCGAAAATTTTACTTTCTTATTTTAGTTTAAAAATATAGAAAATTTTTCAATAAAAATCGTTTTAAGCAGGATTTCTGAGCTTATAGAAAAAATCTGAAAAATCGTAGAAATTTCTGAAAGTGGATTAAAAATTTCAAAGCAAGGCCATAATTTATAGAAGATTTTGAGGAGATTTCTAATGGCGTTTTCTTTTCTCGAAATAATGTTGCCCTGTTTGATTTTCTTAGCCATTTTGTAAGTTTGTCTAGTCCTTTCACCAAATATTGGCTTCTAACTAAGTAAGAGGGCACCCTTATCTACAAATTCAGCCATTTTATAGAAAGTCAGGATACGTAATTCGATAATTGGGATATAGGAGGGCAACATTTTTTCGTAGAAAAGAAAACGCCATAAGAGTACTGTTATGTAGCCAACCCATTTTAGTGTAAAAAGTGAAATTCTCAATGCTGTGAAAAATCCGTCAATTTTAGAAGTTTTTTTCTGTAGGGTGTAGGGTGAGACCGTTCCAATTAAAATTTCCGAAAAGCCAATGAAAATTTTCAAAAAGTTGAATGTTGCATATTGTTATATTAAAATTGAATGAGCTGCAAAATTGCATACTCAAAACTCTTCTAAAAAATGTAGCTTTAGGATTCTTAGCCCCTTTTTATGATAAGTATTTCCTTGACTTTGAAAAATTGGAAACACTAAAAATACGAAAGCAGGTAATTTTCCAAATAGGCCAATTTTTAATCCATTGTTGATAATTTCTGGCTTTGCATTTTTCCGTAGAGAAATTGACGGGTAATCGATCGGAGGCGATAATATAACTAAATTGCTTTTGAATTAAAAAATTAACAATATTTTTTCAAGAAAGGCCGATATGCTTAAAAGCTTCAAAATGGTGGGTCTTTTATTATGTTAGGTTGACGATTTCTTCAATAAATAATGATATTTACCTGAAGCACCCGAATCCATGATGTTTACTTTGATAACTGTCTTAAAACTGAAAATATTGACGTTTAAAAATGGGTTACTTAAAATACGTAAAAAAAAAATCGAAAAAGTGAGAGAATAATAAGTTTCGACTAGCGGCAGGGACACCCCCGTTGTCTATAAAAGCCGAGAAGACCGGTTTATTATCGCCCGGTCTATTATAAACGTAGAGCGATTTTGGATTTTGTATTTGCACCAATTTTAAAATTTTCAATTTTCGCCGCATAAATTCGTAAAATCTACCTATGTGCAGCGTCTGCCCTTAAAAAACATCTTCCAAAAAAAGAAATTTTCAAAACCCCCCCTTGCCGAAATCCTGGATCCGCGCCTGATGACAAGTCACGCCATGAAATAGGCAACAGCTTTTATATGTGTATTGATTCATTGTATGTATATGTGTGAACAACACATACAAAGAGTCTTTTGCTATCTGTGGTCTTTGTACAAAGATTTTGTCTGAGAAGACTCCTAGTCAAATTTTATGGCGAATAATAAATAATCTACAACATTTTAACCCTCTATCGACTTTCCAAATAATACAAGTATAATAATAAAAGTTTTTTTCTGACTTTCTAAAAAAGGGCCAAAACGACCTCTTCGTGGAGGCGCTAGAGCTCGTGCAATTTTACTATAAGTTAACTAACAACATAGTTCTATAAATACGATGTGCATTTAAATCCTTTTTTCCGTTATTGATATAATTTCGAATAAAGGTTCAGCGAAGGTAAAAACGACTGGCGCGCTTTATTGGACTCGACCAAAATCGTCTATGTAAACCGTTACGCGCCAATTAAGAAGCAGAAAGATTTCAGTTAATAACATAATCTAAGGTAGCCTGAAGCCTTTTTGGTCGTTCCACCTATAAAAACTAACATTTTATGAGATTTAACCTCATAATGAGTTTTCTGAATAATACATACATTTAGATACTTACACATACCTACAAATAAATGAGAAAATCGTAAAATTGCCATACAAATTTCTGTGCAAAACCAAAGCTTAAAAGATTAATCTAGATTTATGCATTTCATATCTAACTCTGCTTCAGATCAAATAATTTGTATCTACAGCCACAAAGATGTAAGCACGTGCTGTGTTAATATTATATTTGTTAATTAAGAAAAAGAGAGACACAAAACGCAGTACGTACCTACACACATACATACGTATATCAAACAAGAAAATTCTGCGAAAATAATTGCAATACAAATAACAGAGCATACAAAGTTGTTTCGTACGTTTCATTAGCCCAGCACACGCACACGTACAAACATATATTTGCGAAACTTTTCGCGCACAGTTGATGAGTGAATTAATAATAAAGGAGAACGATAACAAAATTTACTGGTATTGGTTGGTTTTCCCATATTTACACTTTCGTATTTTCAAACTTATATATGTATGTGCATGCATATGTTCAGTAAATACCCTGCAAAAAAATGTGCGATTAATACCGAAAGATATTTGTCCCGGATTGATCTCTTTCGAGAACAATCGGTCCACAATTAGTCCCCGATTGTTCCCGTACGGGTATAAATGTAGACTAATTGTAGACCAATTGTTCCCGTACGGGTACAAATGTAGACTAATTGTAGACCAATTGTTCCCGTACGGGTATAAATGTAGACTAATTGTAGACCAATTGTTCCCGAACGGGTATAAATGTAGATTAATCGCTTTCATTCCGAACGGGTACAAATCTAGATTCCTTAAATGTAGAAATTTTACCAAAATATGCAATGTATTTAAAAAATTGTAGAACAACCGGTAAAACGAATTGAACACCCTTTCTTTTAATAACAATGATGAATAATAATTTTAACAAAATGTTGCCTAAATTTTCTATGAAAAAATCCTTTACATTACGCTCATATAATGCGTACTCAAAACTTAAAATTTTTTTTATTTATTTGTTGAGATTTTTTTACAAAAGTAAAACATTATATACTCTTTATTTAAATATGCATGAACATTTACAATTTTTTGACGATTGATATTAAAAATTGCCTTGGCTAACAACTTGGAAAAATCTACATTTGTACCCGTTCGTGCAGAAAGCGATTGATCTACATTTGTACCTGTTGGGGATGAAAGCGATTAATCTACATTTGTACCCGTTTGAGATGTGAGCGATTGATGTACATTTGTACCCGTTCGGTATGTTAGTGATTAATCTACATTGGTACCCGTTCGGGTATACAAATTGAACAATTAGTCTCTTCATAGGACATGCTCGAACAAATGCGATCAATTCGCCCCATATAAAGGGATGTAAAATTGTATTAGTCGCATGCTCCCTTGCGATTGATCCCGGACACGTCCCGGATTAATCGCATTTTTTGCAGGGTACATACCGCTGTAACACTTTATGTGCGCAAATAAAGTTTTGAATGTGAAAACGTGAAGGATCTACCTGATGGCTGTTTCCATATTCGTGCATTAATAAATACTCGTACTATCATGCTATTGCTTTTACAAGAGCGAAATAAACTGTATATTCCTTTGTTGTTGATTAAAACAAAGTAACGGAAATTTGCGGTTTACATACATACACGCATTCACTTACTTAGTACATAGATACTTCACTCAATACACTCACTGCATTGGAAAACTTGAATGAGTTTTTAATCAAAACTTTTGTTAGTTCATATCAAAGAAGATGAAAGGGAATTTAGTGCAAAAAAGTTAAAGTAGCCGTTCATAGGACGTCGTTGATGTTTCTAACAACCTCAAGTTATCACTAGGCCAAAATCGTTAAGACAATTAAGCGACAGTTAAGGATACGAACAAGAACAAGAAGGAGATGAAGAGGAGAGGAATAGGAATAGGAAGAAGAAGAAAAAAATAAATAAGAAGAAGAAGATAAAGAAGAAGAAGATAAAGAAGAAGAAAAAGAAGATGAGGAAGAATAAGAGGAAGAATAAGAATAAGAATAAGAATAAGAATAAGAATAAGAATAAGAATAAGAATAAGAATAAGAATAAGAATAAGAATAAGAATAAGAATAAGAATAAGAATAAGAATAAGAATAAGCATAAGAATAAGAATAAGAATAAGAATAAGAATAAGAATAAGAATAAGAATAAGAATAAGAATAAGAATAAGAATAATAATAAGAATAAGAATAAGAATAAGAATAAGAATAAGAATAAGAATAAGAATAAGAATAAGAATAAGAATGAGAATAAGAATAAGAATAAGAATAAGAATAAAAATAAGAATAAGAATAAGAATAAGAATATGAAGAAGAACAAGAACAAGAACATGAAGAAGAAGTAAAAGAAGAAGAAGAGCGTAGGATGGTTTTTCGTCATCCCTTGTCAAGTTCAAAAACACTGAAGATGGCGCATATTAGCCGAAACCGGTTTGTCTCCAAACCAAGAGCGTAGGACTTATATGTACCTGCAACACAATAAAAGTTAATATGCAGCTCGCTTTATAAAAAGCCGTTTCGACGTAATTCACAGCATACTTTTAGGGTTTGTATGTATGTAAAATTAATTAATAATTATTGTATGCTAAAATTAAAGCCTCAAAATATATACCACTATGGGTTTCATTAATTTTGACTGTACTAATTCAACTTAGTACGTTCTACAGTTTTCTGGATTTTCAAGTATTAAATATCTTAATTTGGGTGCTGTAAAAATTTTGTATCTATCGGCCAATTCAATCCAAAGTTATAAGCAAAAGTGTACCTATAATACAATTTGAGGCTTTTATAGAATAAAAAATCATTGTGAGCTTCCCATGAAAAACAATGCAGCAAGTTTTTATTTTTTCTTACGGTTTTATATAAAGTGTACCTTAACTTAGATGGTTTCGTGTTTTGATATTGACCATTCAATCCAAATAGAAGTTACAAGTGAAAATATACTTAGCACACAACTGAAGTTTCACATCGAATTTGAACTTTGAAAGCTTCCAGTGCAAAACAAAGTTTTCAGACTTAGCACGATATTGCACGGAAGCGTCGATATATCTGTGGCAATTTGCAATAATCGCTTAAGTCGAAAAATATGATTTCGAGATAAATTGATTTTTATATTCGAAGGCGTTTTTTAACAAATCATAAAGGTGATGAAAAACTATGGACGCAAAGTCAGTGAGCCATCCACATTGTTACGATCAAATTTTGTAAATAAAACAAAATGTCATGCCGAAATTTGATTAAGTATATACGCCTACTTTGGCTGTTATAGCAAGTTTAATATACCTCTATTGTAAGTTAAGTCTAAATATTTTTATTTATATCTTTTTATTGAATTAAGTTATAAGCATGGGGTTTTACGGAAATATAGAGTTTTACAAGGAGAATAACTTGGTATATATAACTCGAAATCTTCCTAAGTCGACTTAAGCGGTTATTGGTTGTGACCACAGATATCTTGCTCGTCGTATTTAAAACATTTTTGAGACAAACATATGTTCAATGCCTATATTTTGGTAAAAAAATATCTACCCTAGTAATTACATAGTAAGATTTCAGTGCAGAGCAGCGTTAAGCACTTTATAGCCTAGCGAGAACGACAGTAAACACGTTCGTTTTGTGCACGCGCATGAATTTGGATGTGACCGCAACTGGTGTAGAGTTGGAGAGCTGCATTGTATATACAAATATAAATACAAATATACGCTCAAGCTTCCCTGTCGGCCACCCGGAGTTCTAGAAGAGCCTCTTGCTGATTTAATTGTATTTTTTGTATACAAATTTTGTGAATTAGAAATAGAATTACGAGTCTTCATAAACGAAGTTTTGTGCTTCTTAAGCCATCTCAGTTTTATCTATAGAAAAGTATATGACAGGTGTATCCGGTTACAAAATGCTGCTTTAAACGTTTTTTTTTTTCAGAGTATTTTTCAGCAGTTTTATATGTTTTATAGTTCAATTTGGGCGAAACATTAACCTTTTGGCTTAGAAAAATTCCACACAACACCACACTGCTTATGCTTTGAATATTTACAAAATTGCATATTGCATGTACTCTTTTCGGTTATTTATAAAATAATAACGTCATTGAAAAACGTGTATCATAATTATTTATCATAATTTCTGCGAATAATTGAAGATAGCAATACAAATATAAAAAACATGATTGAAGTGTGTTTTACCATCACGCTTCAAATGCCAAGTTCTTTCTTTTCTTAGATATTTACTCATCAACTTATTGACATGCCAAGTACTCGTACATATGTACATACATTGTAAATTAGTCATCTTAAACAAATAGAAAATTGTCAGCTAGAGCTAGAGAACAAGAGCACATTTAAATTAACAATAAAGTTTATTGTACTAATTAGGTGCATTAAAAGGTAAATAATATTGCTTTACTTTCTTTTCTATTCTATGCGCTGACTAAGTTGTTCATAACAAAAAAAAAAAATACTGACAGGCGACAAACGTCATCACTGCGCCATAAAATGATATTGAACTTGAAAATTTTTGAAATGAAATTATTTTTGCATTTGGCGGCGTAAGATAGACTACTGTTGGCAATTTGCGATAAGACAAGGCGGAAAAAAAGAAGGTTCAGCTTTTGTTATCTGTTTTGTTTTTTTTTTTTTGTTTTTTGGTACCCGATTTCTTATTATGAAGTATTGAGAAACAATTTACTCACTTTTGAAATGAAAATGTCGAATTTATGATTAATGACAACACAGTGCAACAAATTTTGAACTTTTTCTTTGCAAATGTGTGTTACCATGTTATAATAATATATAATACTAGTATCGCCGGTGCTCGAAATTCGACCATGCAATTTATTTTTTCAACTTTCTATTGGTACAAAAATTATTCCTTTTCACGGAGATAAGCAACACTTTCCAAATTCCAGTTGTACCGCACCATTGATTTGTCCTTTTGATGACGGTCCGACGCGAAATCATGGTCAAAATCAAGGCAGATCTAGGAAGGTAGGCGCGGTGGCGAATTCAGAAATTTCCCATGTATTTTATTATTGTAATTGGTAGAGTGTAGTGTTAAAATGATATTTCGCCGTGGTTAAAATCTGAATTCGCTCAGGGCTTGTCCATTCCTATTGGTCATGATGTGAATTCGCTTTGATTTTGACATTACACTCTACCTTTGTAAATAAAAAAGAAGTTTTTCAATTCGCCGCCGAGCCTACCTGTTAGATTTACCTTGGTAAAAATTAAAATTACTCAGTGTGCTCTCCCGCACTCTCTCTCATTTTTCGCTTTAATGGAAAAGCAATAGGAGATATTTGGCCACGTTGAGTTTGATCTGAGCGTAAACTGGGCCAATGCATATAAAATAGAGAGAGCGCTTTTAAATTAAAGCGACTCTTCAACTGTATTTGCGATATTTGTAAACACGTTACGATATCTATTTCTCTTAACTAAAGATTTTTTTTATTAATTATAAACAAATTAAATAATTTATAGAAAAAATTATATGCCTATGCACTACTCATACGAACACATCCATATCAATTTTATGTGGATATGAGTATGTTAAATATGCTAAACAGCCTGGAAATTGTTTGTATGGAAAAAATGTTAGCCTATTAATATATATGTAGATAATACAATGGCGCTATTATAACTCTGACGAGTTTTATGGCCGAGCTTCTCTCCCGAATCGAGGAGTGCTCCTTTTTGTTTTTCCTACTAATTGGGTGGACCTACAGTTTTATGCCGGCTCCGAACGGCGAATGCATTTTTTGTGAGAAGCTTTTTCATGGCAGAACTACACTCGGAGGGTATGCCGCCCACTGCCGAGGGGTGACCGCTGCTCTTAAAAAAACCCAATAATTGAATTTTTACTAATTGGAAAAATTATTTTGGTGTTTTGCTCGGACCGTGGTTTGAACCCGAGACCTCTGGCATAGCAGGCGAGCACTCTACCCACTGCACCACAGCGGCCACATGTTACCATGTTACTTTTCTGAAAGAGAACGTCGTTCTAATCATTTTTGTTAAACAGACTTATCTGGCACACATCTGAGTCATTTTAAGCAGCAGAAGGAAATGTTGCTGGCAACATGTTGCGCGGTGTTTTTACTGCGTGATTTTGCAGGACACACGCATTTTTAGTGTGCTTTATAAAAATGAATATCAAAAATGTGTCAGATTGACTAAAAAAAACGTAAAAAGGCAATCATTTTCCAAACTAGATCCTTTACAGGCGGTTGCTGACGTTAAAACTTTGAGTGCAAATAAAAAATGACGCAGACATGCTGAAGTATATTATTGTGCAACAAAAATGATCAGAACGAACTTTTAATTTTTCAAGAAAAAACTTTGCTTAATCTCTGGCAAAAATGCTGTTGAACAGTACAAATATAAAAGAGTACATACATTTTGTTTTTTATGGTGTGTACTTTTTCCTCTATATTAAAATTTTGCTTAAGTTCTGTGCTTGAATCAAAAAAACTTAAAAAGGACACAGCGCACTTTATATCAAATAAGTTAATAAATTTATCATACTTTTATATTTATAAAAAGTAGAAAAACTATTTTCAAAAATTGAAATTAATGATCTTAAATAAATGCTAGATAATTTTTTTTTTTTGGTTTAATGATTCGCCTAAGCATAAACATTTTTGTTATTGTTTTTGTTGTTGTTGATAATACAGGTATACTTTTACTTTTTGCGCAATCATTTTTACCTCCAACAGCAACAGCTGCGCATATATTTACATAGACAAGATAGTAGCGTTGAATTGAGTCATGCCGATGTTATTATAACAATACAAACATATGTACATCTATACATACATACATACATATTCATGTGCATATAAAAGTGTGGCGCGTACAAAAATTGTTCAATTCTTTATTTCACTTAAAGCGAACTGGACGCGTTTACCGCCTGGTGTTTCTAACGGTACGGTTTTTTGTTATACGCGCAAAATATTTAAATAAAAGCAGACACGCCAAATTACTTCTTCTTTTAGTGTTTTTGTTCTTTTTTGGGTAAGCTTAATATACAAACACATTTAACGACTCTTCTTCTTATTTCTTATATATATATATGAAGCATCAAACTGCAAGTACCCGAAGAGTGAGTAATTTAAGCTAAGTTGCTGACTGAAATTTTCATTTGAATTCATTTTCTAAGGCCATAATAGAAAAATGCGTTTTGTTTTCACAACAATGTAAACAAATGTATATATTTTACTGCAAAAATGTGCTAATGCAGGAGTGTTGAAAATTATTATAAACAAAATTAATATGCTCATACACCCGCAGAGCATCGCATCTTTTCATGTGCCATAAATGTGAAATATTTCAAGGAAAAGAAGAGCAATATTTTTTACGCCTTTCGCCACCCCTTTTAGTGCAGCAAATTTGCAGCCCCAAGTGTTGTGTGTTATAAACAAGGCAATTAGTGGTGTGCAGTAAAAAGCAGCAAACGTTCCAGCAGTCAAAACATGCAGTTCTTTTTAATTTTTAAGCGAAATGCTATTAAGGCACATAAACAAGAATGCGAATTATTTATTGTGAAGTTACTCATGCGCCACGTCGTTCTTTGAATGCATACTTATAGCGTTTTCTTTTCTACGAAAAAATGTTGCCCTCCTACATCCCAATTATCGAATTACGTATCCTGACTTTCTATAAAATGGCTGAATTTGTAGATAAGGGTGCCCTCTCACTTAGTTAGAGGTCAATATTTGGTGAAAGGCCCAGACAAACTTACAACATGGCTAAGAAAATCAAACAGGGCAACATTATTTCCAGAAAAGACGCCAATAGTTTTAATTGTTATAATATTTGTATGGAGAATAAAAATGCGGCTAAGTAAATGTTCAAAAGTTGAAAGTATTGTACAAAAATTTGTCCAAATGCATCTTAGGCCACAATGTCGGCATAGATGAGGTGGCAAATCACCTCTCCACGCTGCATATGCGTCCCCTTTGAACTTTAACCTAATAGAGCAGACTACAAAAAATGCATAGTATGCACAGTGAGACATTTGTTGCTATAGCAGCAATAGATAAAATTAAATATTTCAATACAACCACTCTAATTCACAAAAAATGTCTCTTCGAGCATGGAAATCGAAAGTAGAATGTGAACAAGCTAAAATCTGTGGATGAATATCAGGCTTAAAGCAATGAGCAGGGCAGCTGCCACGCTCCATCCCGTTAAATTTAAGCAGCACTTCAGGCCTGACATTCTTGAGTTCCGGTCAACTATCAAATAAAGATTTGCCAAAGAACTTCATTCTGTCTTGGCAGAGCGAAGGAAACTTGCATAGTAGGTGCTACACCGTCTCCTCCATATCAGCAAGGCTGCAGCTGCGGCACAAGGTGTTATGGTCCAATCCCAATTTGGCCGCGTATGTGAAAATGGTTCAGTGTCTTTTGAAAACTGCAGTTAAGTGGGAAATATCTACTCTGTTCATCTATTGAATGGCTGAAGATCGCATCTCATTGTGTGAAGGCTACAAGCTTCTGCAGATCCTGCAGGTCTGCAACCGCCTTCATCTGGCTTAGCCTGCTCGAGTCAGTGCCCAGGTATTCGGCCCTTGATGTAACCTAGGTTCGCAAAACCTCCGCCGCCTTTCCAGGCCAATGACTCACACCCTCTGCACTGCCTTACCAGACTTGATAACACCGTTGCAGACCCCAAATCCCTCTGAGCCGCCTGACTATCCGAGAAGATGCCCATTCTGTTTACGGCATCGGCACTTTCCGTGGCAAGTTGAGACTTGCAGGCCTACTGTATTGCGAAAACTTCATATTAAAAGGCGCTCGCCATGTTCGGAAGCCTAACTGATACGGAGGCGTTCGGATGAGTTGCGAAGACAGCCGCTTCCACTTCGCATGCAATCTTTAACCCGTCGGTCATCGAATCATCATCGAATATATGTGCAAGTTTCCTATCTCCCCAGTCCTTCCTAGATGGAAAGATAATCTCATAGTTTGTATCAAAGACTGTTATGGCACAGATATAATCTGTATTTTTATTGATATAGTAGTCAGTGATTTGGAGCAGAATGCGACCGTGAACGTATGTGTGTTACTTCCAGAGTTCCAACGCCCGCAAACTAAGGGCACCCTGAGATGTCGTTTGCTGAACAAAAAGATCAATGGGCGTGATATTGCAGATCACATTTCCTGTACCGTACTGACAAAGTTAAAATTTATTAAGTAAACTTACACAAAAATATTATCAGCGCACAAAAAAATCTTCAAAAATATTCCTCTTCTTGTGTATGTCCGTAAAACAATCTTCACTAGACAACAGCTGGAATTGCTATTAGCTTAGTTTTCATTCATAATAGATATTTCTTTCCGCAAACGCCTTGCAAGCATGCGATTGTCGATAGCAAAATACCCACTTCAAGGCAAAACAAAAGTGGCTTAAAACTGAAAGACTACGCCCAATAAATAATTTCGAACTCAAAGGAGAAGAATCCATTTGTACGAGGTACAGCTAACAGCGCGGGGCAGTTAACAACAGTTCTATAAATATTAAGGCGAGACAAAGCGACTATTTGTTACCCAAAATACTAATAAAAAATGTAACGCAAAAATCAAATAGGATTCGCATTGAATTGTTAAGGAGTTTAATGAGAAAATGGAAACCAAAAAACCTTAAAGGTGTGTTTTGTGACTAACTTTTGTTGTTCCCCCCTTCAACTAGAGCACTTGCCAAAAAATACAATTACACAAATCCAAAAATTCACACACAAATGCATGCGTATCCATACATGAATGCTAATTTACAAATGCACACAAGTTGTGGCGTTTGATTGCTCGTTACTCGATTGGAAACTGAAACTCATTTAATTTAAGCTCTGCTGTGCTGTGCCTGTATCTACGCAGTGTATAAGTACTTACGTTGATATGCTGCATTGCCGTTTATGTATGTTTATATATACCGCTGTGGCCGCTGTGGTGCAGTGGGTAGAGTGCTCGCCTGCTATGCCAGAGGTCTCGGGTTCAAACCACGGTCCGAGCAAAACACCAAAAAATTTTTAACATAAATACTCATACATAAGCACTTACTACATATCAACTTTTATTTATGCCTTAATGTGTAGGCTTGTGTATGTGCATTATTTCCTTAAGCAACTAAAGTTTTTCATTAAATAACTTAAGACTTTGCTTGCACTTTAAATTAAAGTTCCCCTCCTTTTTATACTCAGCTGTACTAGTACACAGAGTATTATAGTTTTAATCACATAACGGTGGATTGTAACAGAATTAAATAATCGAGATAGATATAGACTTATATATATCAAAATGATCAGGGTGAAAAGAGAAATCGATTGAGCCATGTCCGTCCGTCCGTCTGTAAACACTCTAACTCGCGCAAAAATTGAGATATTTTGATGAAATTTGAAATGCAAGTTGGTATCGACACTGGGACGGTTGGTATTGAAAATGGGCGAAATCGGACCATGACCACGCCCACTTTTCCTATATAGAAAAAATCAGAAATTTGGTATCTCAGCCACTAATATAGCTAGAGTGATGAAATTTTACCCACGTGTTGAGCTCAGGCCCCTAAGAAGAAATTTGATGGAATTTTGGAAAATGGGCGGTGCCACGCCCACTTATTAAGGAGCAAACATGGAAATCTTTATGAGTCATAACTCAGAAACTGTTGAAGATATATCGATGAAATTTGGTACGCGTGATATACTTACTTAGGCAAATGTTTGGACGAAAAATTGTCAAAATCGGTTGACGGCCACGCCCACTTTTATATATGGGTACTATAATGTGCCCTAATAAAAACATTTTAAGCGATATCTTTGTCAAATATAAAGATAATTCATTGAAATTTTGTGGCATGAGTTCCACAATAGACCGGAAACAAAAAATATAAAAATTTTGGAAAATGGGCGTGGCACCGCCTCTTTTTAGATAAAGGGATATACGAGATTTCTTAGCCTATAACTCGACAAATAATTGAGATATTATGACGAAACTTGGTTTATACACTTTTATAACTTGTGTTAGTAGACACGCAAAAATTTATTGAAATCGGTTTATGACCACGCCTACTTTTTAACAAAGATATTTCTGGAACACCCTTTGAGAATTTGTAACGTGACATCTTTGTAACTAGAAGTCATAAAGGAATGAAATTTTGCACAAAGAATAATATTCATATGCTTAGTTGGATGACTGATAAAAGTGTTGAAAATGGGCGTGGCTACGCCCACTTTATGCAGCACTTGCTTTATATAAAGTACCTACACCGTGTTTCCATCAAACGCGAACAAACAATGAAAGCATACAGCTGAGTATCTAATGTTCGATTCCACTCGAACTTAGGCTTCCTTGCATTTTTTTTCTTTTTCCTCTTCAAACTTGAAGCAGATTGCGGCAAGTTTTGCGCTCGTTGCTATCATAAGTACGAGTAAACCACAAAGAAGTATAGCTGGAGCTCTTGCATACGGCTTGAACTCAGCTGCGTTTTTTGTTGTAGCTGATTTTAATTTTTCTTCTACATTTTTTTGCTTAACTTTTTAATTTAGCAGCGACAGCCGCTAGAAATTTGTATTTTTTTGGTATTTTGACGTTTGGAAAAAATAAAGGTTCTGCTTTTTGTTGGGGTAAGTGGAAAAAAATTCAACAACTATTTACAGCGAAGGTTGAGTGTATAGCTATTTCACGAAAACCCATTTTCGATCATCAGCACTCTTTTCGGAAGTGGATGCACCGGGGATTGAACCCGAGTCCATTCCATCTTCAGCCGCAATGACCCAACGCATAAACACACTCGGCCATTGAGACTCTGTGCAAGCTGTTGGATTTTCCCCACTTTTGTCTTTTTCATTTTCAACATTAACGTTAGTGTGTATATGCTTTTGCATATATTCTCCACAAACGTGCTGAATTTTTGTTGTAGGCAGTTCGCAATGAACATTGTTGTTGGTATTTATTTTATGTATATACCAAACAGCGTTAACAATTTTACTTGAAAGAGTTTTTTTTTTTAGTGCTTAGCACGAAATTTTTATTTTAATTCAATTTTTAATTGTTGCTTTTTGTTTTTGTGGTGAAGCTGCTTAGATATTAATTTAAAACGCTCAAATACGCACATCGTCGATTGGTGAGGCAGTTCTTTGCCTTAAGCAAGGCAAATTCATTATGGTAATGACAGGGCGAATTCGGCAATATTCTCCTCGATTCGCTTTTTATGTTTTTGTCCATCAGAATGTCAAACTAAAAGGCAAATATTTCTTTGTATGACATTCTTCTGTACTCGGAGAGTTAAAAACGAGAAGAAGAAGAAGTCAGCTGTTCACGTAGCATTACCATATGAATGAATTTGCCTTGGCCTTAAGAATTTCACTTAAAATATTTCACTTTCGCTTTTCAACGCTCCACTCGCCCTTTATTCTACACGCTGCGTGAATTATTATGAATTATTATTATTATTATGATTTATTTGTGCGGCTAATGACTGACAAAACTTATGAGCAAGTAAAAAGCGTGAGCATGAATATCAAATAACTTATTACGAATAAGGCATATTTAAAAGTTTTGCCGAAGCAAAGTTCGCTTTAAAGCACAAATTACAAATTTTTCGTTTGGTTTGTATGTAGTGCGTTTATAAAAATAGTTTTTGCATGTGGATGAAATTTTGTCAAATGTCAAAAAACAAAAAAGAACAAAAGAAACCAAAAATGATGAAATTAAATCTTTCTTTCGAGATGTGTTGCTTATAAAGTGGAATTATGGCGAAGACACACGTTAAATGATTTCACAGAGGAGCTCTACTATTCTAAATGCTTAAATTCCTTTACTGCCCATGAAAGGTCACTAGGGGACTTACAAAGAGATGCTTTCAATCTTCTCTTATACAGTCTATGGCAAATTTTCCTTGGAAATTCATAGGTTTATTAAAGTTTTATTGCGAACGTTCGTCACAAAGTTTATTCGGATATGCTTTAAATGTTACGTATACGCCATGTAGTGCAAAGTATTTGAAATGCTGGTAGTCGTATTGGACAGCAAGCTGACGTGGAGGCTTAACGTGGAGCAAATAGTCAAGAAAGCCACAAATGTGGCGCTATATGCCTGCAACAGGCCACCTGGCAAAGCTTGGGGCCTATCAATTCAACTAACACACACACACTGGCTCTTCACGTCTGTTGTGCGCCCAATAATGCACTTGTACTACGGAATTCTGGTATGGTGGACGGCTTGGACTTGATAAAAAGATGTATACAAAGGTGTATACAAAGAAGCTAGATCCTACCAAACCTAACCTAAACTAACTTACATATGCACATTAGATAGGGTCGAAAAAAAATGTTGTAAAAGTCCGCCCCTAAATTTGAGGCGTATGTTGAGAGGGTTAAGGCACAAAAAAAAAATTTTGTTGACCCCGCGAAACACCGCCGAAATTGTTTTTTTCTTGTAACTTTGTTATTTAACATCCGATTACAAGAAAAAAAACAAGTTACAAGAAAAAAAACATTTCGGCGGAATTTCGCGGGATCAGAAAAAATTTTTTTTTGTCCCTTAATCCTCTCAATATAAGCTTCAAATTTAGGGGTGGACTTTCACAACTTTACATATCCTGAATTGGTTAAAAGAAATGAGAAATAATAGGTACATTAAATATTCGTAGTGACGTAACTTCTTTGTTTATTAATTTAGTAAAACATTGTGATGAATTTTGAAGCACTTTCATTTGGCAAAACAAAGAGGATAATTCATGGACATACAATTAATTTAGCTGACCCAACTATGTGAAAACGACTTCAGAGCTCAAAAGAGCATTAGAAGGAAGTGTAGAGCTGCAAAATACGAAAATAATGACGTATCAATTTTAAAAATCGGATGAAAAATAACTGTTACAATAAAAAAACGATTTCGACGGCATTTCGCGGGATCAAAAAAAATAATTTTTTTTTTGTGCCTTAACCCCCTCAACATAAGCTTCAAATTTAGGGGCGGACTTTTACAACTTTTTTTTTTCGTATGGGGACCAACCCTATCTAATGTACATATATATGTACTTACTTATGCGAATATATTAAAAAGTTTCCTTGTAGAAACAATTATTTAAAACAAATTTATAACAATGCAAATACACTATAACTACTTTCATTTAAAGCGTTCAACCAACTGATAACAAACCTTTCTGCCTCTGTTCTTCAACATTTCCTTGCAGT